>JABXWE010015734.1:0-18041 GCA_014611495.1 Limonius californicus
TTAGAGAATTTTGCAATTTTCTGTTATTATATCAAAAAACGCGCTCTAGCGGCATCACTAAAATTAGGCATATCACAGGTAAGATGGGTTTGATGGAACAATAAATGCTTTTTCCAACGAGACCAAGTTTGTTAATTAAAATTCGTTCAGTCGTTTAGGAGTTACAGCTGCTTAGTTAAAAAAACATTGAATCACCCCCCACCATTTTATTTTAATAGATACGCCAAAAAGTGTTAGACAAAAATTACTGCAATAAAGCTTAGCTTTAAAAAGCATATATTGTTTTGGTACATTTATTAGGTGCATTTCAGTGAAAAATCACTTTAAAAGTTTAAGATGGCGGTTACGCCCCCTGGCGGCCATCTTGGAAATCTGAAAATATTTTCCGCGGTCTTCTTTTGGCTACTTTAGTTATAAATTTTTTTACCGCAAGTCTCTACGACGAATAGTTTCCGAGATACAGCACTTTGCATTCTTATCTGGCCACCCTGTACATTTCCAAGGTTTCCTCGATATTTACTTAATTTTCACATAATAAATTCAATTACAAACGCCTTATTAAGCTGCAGAACCCAAAAAAAAAAGTTTTTTATACTCGTGGTCACAATTGTGAAAGCTAAAAGATTATACTATTTGGTAATAAACGTCGTTCAACGAAATTTTAGAACTATTTCTCTGAATGCAACAGTATTAAACGTGGAATTTCTATGAAAGGGTAGTTTTACAAGTTTTCAGGAAATAGAATAAAGTTAGTAAGTTACAGCAGTTCCGAAAGATTTCAGTGAAAATTTAACTCATTTAATAATCGCTGCTTGATGAAACTACAACTTGAAACTAGTTCAAAAAATATAAGTATTTCCGCAAAAATCTGTAATAATATTTCTGGATTTATAAAGTTGGAATGTGTTGGCTTTAAATTAACTATATTTTAAAATATTTACAGTAATTTTCGAATATATAAACATCGGTGCTACTGCATTAGTTTAGTAGTTTCAAACTGAAGTAAACAGAAAGTTTTTGAAATTTCTAGATATTGAAAGCTCATAGTAAGGTGGAGTTCAGCCGGCTTCGGTGGTATAGTGGTTAGGGTATTTTGCTCTAGATATAAGAGACGCCGAGATCGGTGAGATTTTTCTAACGGGGAAAAATCTGAAAGTGCGCCTTCTGTCAGATAAGAAGTAAAGCCGTAGGTACCGTGCCACTACCATGTGTGACACGTTAAAAATCACTATTGGAGTTGGAATTACCCCAGACAGGCAAAATTCTTAGTTAGGGTGTACAATAAGCCAATGAACGCTGCAGTGCTTAGAGATTCTTGGAACACCGCGTCCTAGATCTCGCTCTTTCAAATCAACAATCAACAATCATCAACGAGGGGAGTTTTTTATGTTATCTACCTAGCTATGGAAACAAAATGATATCGTGTTAATTTTATGTCAAGTCTCTGTGACATTTTAGAGTGTATCCTCCAAGTTTGATACAACTCGCTTAAGATTTGTTATATCTGTATAGTGTTAGAGGTGCAAAAACGAGTGATTTAAAAATTGAACACAGAAACGTCTTAAATTTCTTTTGAAAGATGGCAACAATCGAAAGAATATCCATGAGAGAATGGTGGTTGTGTGTGGGACAAATAGCCAACACATGAGATTTGGCGTTGACTGTTCGCCGAGTGACAGTTTCAGTTATTGCTAGAGAAGTAGGTATACCAGAAACATCTGTTTTTAAAATATTTCATGAAGATTTTGGAATGAGCAAGCTGTCAGCACGGTGGATTCCCAGGCTGCTCACTCCTGAACAAAAATTGTGTAGATAATTTGGATAATTTGGCAGCTTTATCCCAAAATGAGGACTTCTTCTTAAAAATTGTAACTGGGGATGAGGCCTGGGTTGGTACACCACTGAGACCCACCGGCGAAACAAGAGTCCATGCAATGTCTTCATAAGGGCTCTCCACTACCCAAGAAGGCGAACACGCGATTTTCAGCGGGAAAAGTGATGACCACAGTTTTCTGGCATTTTGAAGGGATTTTATGGGTTGAGAATATGCCGAAAGGGACTACAATAACAGGGAATGTCTACAAAGAAACAATAATCAATTTGTAAGCAGCTATACGCGAGAAAAGACCTCACAACTTTGCCCAGAAATCTGCGCTTCTGCACGACAACTGCAGGCTACATAAAGAACGAATCGTTAAAGAAGTCCTGACCTCGCCCCCTGTGCCTATTATCTCTTCCCAAATCTTAAAAAAACACTTGATAGGGCGTTGCTTTTTGTCAATGAAAACTTGAAAAGCTATGTGGAGTTGCATTTTGCAGAGTTGTCAGTAGAATTTTTTTCTGAGGCATCGCTTTATTGGAAAGACGTTGGAATAAGTATGTAAGCGTTAAGGGTTCTTATATTGAAAAATAAAATTTTTGTTTGTTCTCTAACTTGTTGCTTTAATACTTACATAGATAACATAAAAAATCCCCTCGTAAATAGATGCAATTTATTATGGCTGGCAGCTTATTGACTTCGTTTTATTATTTGAAGTACATTAGAAATTTGCTATGTTGTGGTATTGCGTATATTGCTATATCTCTATTTGAATCTTATTCTAGATTTGTGGAAACTCTGATGGTAATCAAACCATGTTCTAAGATAGCGGTTTGTAAATAAACCATTTTAATAGGAATAAATGTCATAAATATCTTGCGATCATTGAATTTATTCCAGAATGAATTCTTTAGTCATAAGCAAAGGCGAGTTGAAGTCTTTACTAGTTTCTCACTATTGTAACGTTAGTCTGGGTTTCGTGCATTTGAATTTGATTGTTCGCTAAATTCCATTTCATTATTTTAATTCGATGAATAGTACATCTTACGCCACCTTTTGTTATCCCAAAAGTTAGCTCTAGTATGTATATTGGTACTTGAGCATTTTGTAAGGCATATTCAGGAATTATGATCTTGGGTTATGGCGCCGCGGTCTGTTCTGGGAATAGGTACTGCCTGGCTTATATCTCAAATGAAACAAGAAAGTACTAGTTTAGTAATTGAAAGCGTGAAGACGTTTTTGTGATCAGTGAAAATAGGGTGGGATTAGTAATTAGTCTCGTGATTAAGTAGTTTTACTACTGCTTTCCCGCAATAACATTGGACAACAAAGTCAAATCAAATGTAAACAGTTAATAACGTAGTTGAGAATACCGTGAGGTTTCTCTTATCGTTTTATACGGATAAAAATTAAACCTGTTACCCCTTTACAATTTCTGTGCCTTGCCAGCAGAAATTCCGTATTTCAGGATATCGTTTTTTGGTCATTTAAAACATTTAATTCGTCGTTGTTCCGAGAAAACCCTAATAGTGGAATATGGCCCAACGTTCAGTTCTTTGTTCTTTGCCAATGATGTCATCGTAACTGCAGTCGGTTTCTGTTTTGTCTTCATCTTGGAGCGCTAATCAGGTGAAAATCAATCTTTTTGGGCTTCCTTAACTGTATAGCTGAATTAAGGTAAACACTGTTCATATATACAATTATTAGTGAAGGTTTTCAGCAGTGATTACCTGTTTACAAAGAGAAGTAGCCATATTGACAGGAAATACAATAGTCATCTGTTGCTAATTGTATATTAATTTAATAAATAATTGTACTTGCGTTATAAACTCAAGTGATATTGACTATGCACTCTTTTTTTGATGTTACAGTAAATGTTGTAGTTAGTGGTGATTCGAGCAACAGTTTCGGACGTCTTGAAGGACTTTCTTTATACATAGTTTACAGCTAGACCAACTCTGGTCTTCATTTAGAAAGTATGTTATATGTAACTTTATAAACCTTGTATTTACACTTAATCCTGTAAGGAGGAAGAACAACAAGGTAGGTTCGACTCACTGTAATCCATCAGTTCTTTCATGTTTAGCTATAACTTAAAACGGTGGCGTCCATTTTTTCACTTACCAGGGACATTGCAACAGTTAAGACGTTCTTCCTGTAATCGTTTTCGGCGAATCCTTCCTCCTCCCTTGATAGCCAAAGAGCATTATACCGGTTTGTTGCTGACGAAAACAAAGGTTTGGCCCGTAACACTGTTTAAAACATTCTAAGACATTTAAAAATCTACTACTCTGCTTGCTATTTGTTTATTCCATAATTTCTCCACTTTTAGAAAATGTTCTATACGGAACAATAATTTAATTAAGCCATATCTTAAGTTTAGGTAATTTTATGTAATTATATACTGGCATATAAACACAACAACACTCCAGAGGAAGGTATTTAGTAGACGTAACATAAGTGCCTTGGGCTCAGTTGCCTACGTACCTTATTACTTTCTTTGGTTATCGAATACGCGAGGGATACATCGAATTATGATTTACATTTCCAGCTAAAATATGGTTTAATATAAAAAGCCGTGTTGTTTGAAAATAAATCAGCAAAACACTTCGCTTGGATTCTCATGCTGTCTTTGCATATTTACTGCTCTTTGTATCGACTTTCTAGGCCAGAATAACCACACCTTATGTAAGCTCAAAACGTACACTAGCGGTTTAAAATCTAATTTTAGAATAATTGCCTCGAGAAAAATACCTAGGTTCTCCATATTTCTGTATAAATGCAAACAAATTATCTCGTTTTTATACAGGCTGTTCCATCGGTGTGTGAGGGGAAGATAGTTCTACACTCAGGCAACATATTAAGATGTGTTTTCGCTAAACGGTAGATACACCCCTTGTGCATATTTTAATATTATTTATTATTTTATAAGATGGGTGTTGGAATCTACAGGACGATATTTTTTCAGGGGTCATGCCCCATTTTCTCCTTCTGAACTTTTTGCGGTGCGCCGCCGGTAGATTCTAAAATACAAACTGAGTTTTCTGTTTTGTTTAGAATCTTTTTGTTCTCCTGTAGTTTTTTCGTATCTGCGACGGTTATCGAGAAAAACAATAAAAAACGATTTTCTGTAATTCCCTAGACGAAATTAAAATTTTTAAAATGGTCAAGTAGGCTCTGGCTTTATTTGGATAATCTCATGTTTCCATTAATTTTGATAGTTTGCATATGAAATCGTAACTTGTGTCTGCATATGTTTATAAATTGAAGATTTGAGATGCCCCCATAGCAAAAAATCTAGGCTATTTCAGTCAAGGCACCTAGGGGGCCATGACTGAGGTCCACCCCGTCCTATTCAATTGTTCTCATACACTTTAAATGCGAAAATGCGTTTCTACAATTCCATGTGGATTTTTTGAGCCCATATGTGGCGGTTATGAAAATTTGTAATAGCATTCCTTGAAAAATTGGATGCGTCGGTAAAAAGGATTTTAAAATCAAAATTGGGATCTATTGTTAGCCTATTAAGGTACCACTAGCAAAAATTAATCCTTAAAGGGAAATCTCGAGGAAGAAGCGCCTGCACCTTTTGAATGTGGTAAGGGTATAGCAGAGAATCACGCAAGATACGCCAAACAACTTGATGACTAATATTTAAATGTTCAGAGATTTTTCTGGTGCTAGTGTCTGGATGTTCTTCAATTTCATTTAGAACAGCTTCTTCGATCTGTGGTGTTCTAACAATACGTGGTCTACCTGCATTTATTCTTATTAAAAGTTCCAGTTTCTACAAGACGCCTATGAATATTCGAGAATATTCGATGATTCGGAATCATTCTATTGGGATAGCGCTCCATGTACAATTTGTACAGACGTCTGGCTTCTCTTGCATTTCCATTCGCAATGCCATAGATGAAATGCATCTCAGCCATGTCAAAATTCGTAAAATTTGGCATTGTTACGAGATTATAACGAGCATTTAAAACACTTTTACACTTTACGGTTTACATTTTAAACCTTCAATTTATAAACATATGCAGACACAAGTTACGATTTCAAATGCAAACTGTCAAAATTAATGGAAACATGAGATTATCCAAATAAAGCCAGAGCCTACAAGACCATTTTAAAAATTTAAATTTCGTTTAGCGAATTACAGAAAATCGTTTTCATTGTTATTCTCGATAACTATCGCAGATACGAAAAAAACTACAGGAGAACAAAAAGATTCTAAACAAAACAGAATAGTATATTTCATTAGGAGTCTGGAAATAAGGATTTTTCCGTGCGCGCGTGACAAATTCTCGTGTGAGGCGAAGCCGAACACGGGAAGTCATGCAAGCACGGAAAAATCCATTTCCGGACGTGTAATGAACGATATTTTTTATTATACTTATCTAAAAACAACGCAAAAAAGGATAAAAAGTAAATTTAGAACATTTTATTTTCAAAGTAATCATAATAAATCGTAATAGTACCAAACATGATTAACATTTCCATAGCAACGATATATTTATTATCGGCATTTAGCGCACGCAAAAAAAAAACGGAGATCTAACATTTCCATAGCAACGATATATTTATTATCGGCATTTAGCGCACGCAAAAAAAACGGAGATCGGTAAAAATTTTACGTGCGCTGTTCTGAAAATGCCACCTTTACGTCTTTGTAAAAACAGATGAAAACAAGGTGTTTTCGTATAAGTATAATAAAAAACTCATTTTGTGTTTTAGAATCTACCAGCGGCGCACCGCAAAAAGTGAAAAAATAAACCCTGTAGATTCAAACAACCAATTTACACGCCCACTGATGTAAGCCCGGCAGCATATCCTGTATTCCAAATTTGAGCTAAATACATATATCAAAAACTGCAGGAGGTATAAAGAAAACACAAACAAATCTAGAAATTTCAACACCCTGTAGATCAGTAACGAAGCGTTTGCGGACCTATATTTATATGAATTTTAGTCATGAAATAAGCCAAAGAAGCAATCTATAATATTAAATTGGTCTTTGTTGTACAGGAAATTTCAAAAAGCGTATTCAAAATTTCGTAAAGATTGAGTTGTAGTAATGACAATGGAGAATTCCATTAAATGTTTAAAACATTTCCACCTTCCTCATTACAAACATGAAGACGTCTAATAAAAGCTTTCTTAACACTGTTTAATATCTGGCGGTTAATATTTCTAAACACTGTTCTGATGCGATGTTGTATGCAGGTGCTGGTACTACTTGATACTCTTACTGTTTGTATGTCCGCGTAGAAAAAAGCCTAGTGGTAGCAAAGACTTTTAGAGGATCAATCTTTATTATCTAACTAAAAAATGTGCCTTTTAAGAAATACGTTCTTCTTAATTATTATTTTTTAATTAGTTTCGGCATAAAATGCGGTACCAGCCATAAATAGAACAAATGCTACATTAATGATTAGATATTAAAATCAGTTCAATAATAATAACAATTTTAAAGCTCTGTAACTTTTTCTTTCATCTCCTTTACCATATGCAAATTTAGTATCATCAAATAGCTTGTAATAATCTTTATCAACCACAACCAAACTATAAAAAAAATTAGCATTTGTTTCAAAAAAGAAAAAAAACCCTGTATAAAAGAAAACAAACAGCAACGTGAAATCTGCATTAAAGATACTGTTTTTCTGTGGAAACCCGACCTGAATATCTTACATAGGTTAGTCACTACAAGCATCTGAAGTTGACCACTTTTTGGCAATTATCTTCCTCTAGCGGGTGAACGGTTAAATATAGCCTGATACAATTTTATATCAGCTTAATCAGCACTAAAGTGGCTTTTTATAAATGCCATAATATACGAGGTGCTCTATTTAAAAAACAGATGTCTAGTGAAACACTCTGTATGTGAACAACTTGTATAAACAAAAGTAGTTTTAAAATATGAGTAAGGGCTGTGTAGCGAAATCAGAATCTTAATATATTGCCTGAGTGAAGAGTGGATATTCCGCCCACACACCAATGGGACAGCCTTGTTACATTGTCAACAACACAGTTGATAGTGAACACAAATACGGTAAAATTAGAAGCAAGAAAATCATAAGCGAGGAGGAGATATCATACAATAAAAATTTAGTTATATGTATAACATTCAAAAAGACTAAGTTTGCATTTTGTTAATATGCTTATTGTCTTTCTGCTGGTAACTATTGTTTTATAGTGCAATATTATGTCGAAATATTGCCGATTTGAAACGGTATTCAGCTTGCAGCTCGGCACTAAATAAAAATAGTTATTTAAATATCCATTGACTTACAACATTTTATCTAAATTAGATAGCTGATTTTTAGTACGACAGGCTTTAAATGCGAAAATATCGAAAAAATATAGCCGCTTCCATTTTTAACCAGCGTTGAGTTTGTCAACAAACCCCTTGATGTGTAATAAAATGCGTAAAAATATTGCTATTTCGGAACTGTAAGCGAATTGGTTTAGGGAACAAATATTGCTGCCAAAACAAGTATATGTGACTTTCTATTCCGGTTTTGAAGTTATTCCCGAAAGTTTATTATCTAGATAAATATATTTAATATATTTCAATATTTAATTATTTAAATAGAATTAGACTAGTCCTTGCAGTCTGTGCAGGAATATTTGTATACAAACACATGGATCAATGGATCATACGTATGCGGAATATTAGATTAATACTTTTATTTTTTCCAAAAATTTAAATAATTTTTTAGAATATTTTTAAAATGTTCAGTTAAGACACCTGACAGTGATACATAACCACGTCAGCAGACTTCCGCAAAACCAAATGGTTTAAACAATTCAAAAATTACTCGTCTACAGACATACTTTATTTCTCATTATATGACAAACAAGATATTGACTTTAACGAAATTATAAGGCAAGTTTTATAAAATAGGGATAATAGTTATGCATTAGACATCAATTGCCAGATATTAGCTATAGCCTGATGGATGCTATATATGGAAAATGGATGTACACATATACGAACATTGATGACATATTTCCGGTTTAATTTACTTTCAAGCTCTTCTGAATTATAAAGCAAATATTATATAATGGCATTTTCTTAAATATAGCAGTGAAAGTGGAAGTTCTTGTTACTGAAAATTAATCGAGGTTTTTGGAAACGTCGATTACAAATACTCGATTTAGAAACATTCAAGTTTTATACTGATTGCCGTATATTTACAATTTCAAAGATAAGAAGATTTTGCTGCTGATTTGCATTGGAATGATAAGTTATTCTTAATTTCAACAATTCTTGCCAAAAAAAACTCAACTTTTTCATTAATTACCAGATATTTGAGAAACAAGAAATTGGTATTAGTGAAATTACATGGCAAGTTTTATAAAATAGAGCTAATAGTTACGTGTTAAACATGTTATCAAGCGCTAAAGATTAACTAGAATCTGATGGACGCTACATAATGAGCAATGGATATACATAAAGGACACACTCCGAACATCGATGACGTATTTCTGGTTAAATGGCACTTTTAAGTTCTTATGAATAATCAATCAAATACTGTTATAGAAAATAGATCTACTTTTCCAAACAATTTCCCATTTTTAAAACATACAAGTTTCATACTCATTGCCGCATATTTACAAATTCAATCGTGAAAAGATTCGGCTGTTGATTTGCATTGGAATGATAAATTATTTTCAATTTCAACAATTTTGACCTATAAAAACCAAACTTCTCTCATTATCTACCAGATATTTCGCCACAGCATGCTGGTTTTCGCATTATTTAATGATTTTAAATTTATTAGCATCTTATTAACTTTGTCAGAATTTTGCAGAGAAAGCGTTTGGCCTCATTTCATATTTTAAATTAATAATCAGCCTGCCTTTTCGGCCAATGTTAACGTAACGTATTTTTGAGAAACTTTTAACATGCACAAATCCCTATGCAAATCAATTTAATACAAATACTAATAATACTAATTACCATCAGTTTCAACAATCAAAGTAGGTAAGTACTATGTGAATTAAGAAATACAGAGTATAATTTTTTTAAAGAGCTTGTTTTTTATTTTTTTTTGTCTTCTGTCTATTTGCCAGTAAGCGCATCAGGATGATGTGTTAGAACAGCATGAAATTAATTATCGAATTTTCTTTCGCTTATTCCGCGGCGGTGAGCAACTTCGAGTAAATTGCGACTCACTGGGGAAAAATTTGAAACAACTTTTTAGCATAAAAATGCTAATTTTTCATTTTCTTTAATTTCGTTGGTTCTGTGTGAAACTATGAATATGAAAGTGTGTTTCCAAGTCTCCGACTAATTGCAAATTTCAGTCGTTAAATATTGCAAAGCCAATTTAAAATTTTAATTGCCCGGCAGTTTTAATTTCGCAACTGTTTTATTAACGAAGCGGAATTAAAAAGAAATGTAAATGCGGCAGCAAAATGAAATGCCGCAGTAATTTTATCATCCATTCCGTGTTCTTTTCCTACAAGAAAGAAAAACAGCTTTCCAATGGAAATTAAATAGGTAGGTGTTAGGGGTTGAATTAAAAACGGAAGCGCGGCCGGCATTAAAACTTTGTAATTTCATTTATTTACAGTTTAGATGCTTATCTTAATAGTTATTACTTTTCAATTTACGTAATGCAGCTTAAAATTCTGAGGATATCGTTAACGAAACGAACCGAAACAACACTCTTCTAGGGCAATGTTTTAATGAGAAAGTATTAATACAATTGCCACTATAAACTTTTATTGCCTTCAAATTGAACAAGTCTCCCTTTTCTAAATTACTGTACTAAAAGAAAACAAGGCGCGTTCAGATCTTGCAGAGACAAATAACAGCATTAAGATCCAGGATGTACAAAGCGTTGCTAACAATTAATATTATAATATAAAATTTGTAGATCCTCTTCACGGTGGATGCTCACAGACAAAAGCGCGACTCTTAAATTTCAAAACACTTGTGACAAATTAAAGATTACAAAGAAAGGGAGGCAAGGGAAATACAGTCCGTAGTTTAATTAAAAACATGTAGCTTCATCTTGGCTGTAAAGTACACCTGTTATGAAAGTAAATAAAACGTTGCCATAAAAAACGTAATTATTCCATTACGACCTTAAGTAAGGCAATAAAGGGACCTGTGACGCTTAAATAAACTGTAATGTGTCCAGATAATTTTGTTATTTAAAAGTCGAGTCAACCTTTCTGTTGACTTTACTTTTATCCGGCGGAAAATAAATTAGCTAAATTTGGACAACGGGAAAAATACTAAAAAATTGTAATAAATTTACTGCAATTCGAGGAATAATATTTTGTGGAAAAACAGAACGATATCGCTATCAATTTCGCTCTTCTGTTAGCAACATCTTTTAAAACTTCCTGCGCGGCGTAACTTAATTTTGCCGAGTTTTGAAATTAGATTAGAGTAACTCTATATCCTTTATTATTACATTATATAACCAATATTATTTCTTCTCTATTAGCTCGAAATTCATTTCGCTGCATGCGCGAACGGTTATACTAAAACTTCGTCTCCCCTAGAATATAATTTTTAACACAAACAAGGACTAAGTAAACGCCAAGGAAGGAAGAGGAAGACAAGATTAAATGCAGTTTCATTATTCAAATAAACAGGAGTTTCCGAAACGCAGTCAGAACTGGTCGAATTAAAGCTTTTCCTTCCTCAAGCAACTTGGATACACGACTGCCTTATTAATTTAATATCTTTTGTGTTTATTCTGTCAGAGATCCATAATTTCTAAATAACTGTCTCTTGCTTTTGTTCTGCGTAATAAAACTTACTGAAAATAAACTCAGGGAAACTTTTAATAACCGAGCGGAGACCATTTAGAATAATTATTTCGGCTTTAACTATAAAATATTATTTAGGAACTTCTAATTGCGATTCGAAGCGACGTAACGAAAGCATAAAAAAAGTTTTTTCATAATCCCGTCGGTTCAAAGTTTCACATTACTTTGCAACAATTAAAAATAACAATGCCGTACTTTAACTTTAATATTCGCCTGTAAGCGAAGTATCTTCATTAAAAAAATGAGCTGTACCGAGGTACGATTATACAAAGAGGAAGTTAATGGAGCCAATATACATTTTTAACTTTCAATACAAACAAGTTGCAATTGGATTGGCTAAAATGGAAGTGAATTTTAACATACAGCCCAAATTCAGGTAGGATTGTGAACAGAATATTCAATCTATGCAAGCTTTCAACGCTGCGGATTATCTATAAATGCTGGAATTTTCGCAATAGTTTCTACAACCACGTAACTTGTACCAGGTATGCTTCCATTTCATAATGCATGTGTTTTTCGCTGATGAAGCAACAGTTGCCAGAAAACGCAATTTTTAATTTTTATGCCAGTTGTAGTAGGTTAACGAAAATCCATCTGATCTACGAGGGAGGTTCAAATTTGACATGCATTTTATTTTTTTCTGAATGTAATTCAAGATACTGCAAAGCGGTTTTATAATCATCGAATCAGGCATGTTAGCCATAAGCAATTGCCACTTGATTGTATCAGTACTGTCAGTTGTATTAACCATGTCATGCAACAATGTTTTAAATTCTGTTGCACAACGTGTAATTGTTAAATTTCTTTTCAATGGAGTTGTAAAAGCAACTGATATTCATCAGCGACTTCAAAAACTGTTTAAAGAAGGTGTTTATCACTCAAAACAGTCTTTGAGTGTGTAAATCCTTCCAGGATGGTCGTGAACGTGAGTCGAAGTTATCGTATGCTGCTCGTCCAGTGTCTGCTGTGAATCTTGGGAACATTCAAAAAGTTGACCAGCTGGTCCGGAGCAATACGAAATTGCTGGTATTGTAAACATTAGTCCACGACAAGCTTAAATTTAGTAAAGTTAGCGCCAGCTGGGCTCCAAAACAACTTTCCGCGGACAACAGCAAAAACGACTTCAGGTTTACAGAGAACTACCGCTTCGCTATGAAGGCAATGACTTTTTGTTATTTATCATAACAACTGATAAGACCCGGCAAGCTCACCTCCGCCCAAAAATTCAAAACACAACCATCGGCTGTCAAAGTTATGGTGACTGTATTCCGGGACGCTATTGAACCAATTTACGTCGATTTTCTCGAAGAAAGTAAAACCATTAATTCACCTTATTACAGTGAGCTTCTTGGAAATGTTAAGCTGGCCATACGAACAAAAGGACGCGGTCTCTAAAGCAAGGGCATTATTCTACCGCACGATAACGCTCTCCCGCATACAGCCCATCTAACGAACAATACATTGGCTAAATTGGGCTGGGAAGAACCCCCCATATAGTCCGGACTTGGCCCCAAGTGACTATCATCTCTTTGGGCCACTCAAAAAGTTTTTGGGAGGCAAGCCATTTGTCTCTAATGAGGAAGTGAAGGATGCGGTGCAAAATTGGGTACGTCGTCAACCAAAACCATTTTTTTCGACGGGAATACGGAATATATCGGAACGATGGGACAAGTGTATTCTAGAGGGGGTTGTTACTTACAAAAATGATGTATATATAATATTAATTTATAGTTTGTATCGACCAGAAAAAAATAAAATGCAGGTCAAATTTGAAACACCCTCCTCGTAGTAGCAGTAGTAGTAGTAAGTTCCCAATACGTATTGCTATTATAAGTGGGTCATTACTGCTGAGGCAGAATATTATAGAGGCGGCCGTGGGCTAGAGGTTAGCGCGTCAGACTTCTACGCTGAAGGTCCTGGGTTCAATTCCCGGCATCGGAACATCCGATTTTTATCGGCCGTTCTCCCTCGCAAGGCAACGGCAAATCAGCGAGGTATTCTGCGTAGTAAATCTTCTCTGAAGTAGAAGTGTTTACACTTCCGTGATTCGGAGCCCACGTTAAACTGTAGGTCCTCTATGTCTGTGACACTCTAAAAACGCGCAACACAGGCATAGGAGTGAAGATCGCTACGTCTCGTAAGAGATAAAGCACTGAAGAAGAAGAAGAATAATACTATTCAATTGTTTGCTGTTCTGCTATTTGTTGCTGTATGGACCCTGCGTGAATGGTGCATGCTGTTGTATACATAATTGTATTGCATAAAATAAGTGTCTAATTTACGATGCCTGAATTATATCACGAGATCCAAAAAAGTTGATCTTCAGCGGGCTGTGGAATGAAAAGTCACGTCTTAGACTAAAGGAATGTTAATGATGTCAGATAAATTAGTTATCTTTTTTTATTTGATAAGAATCTGACAGATTGTTAAAATGATTTTTAATACATTTCAAAGAGCATTCATTACTGAATCTTACTTTCGGAACGGCTTTCAAGTTGACGGAAAATGGACCTATTTGATTCCTCCTTGTTTTACGGAATTCCGAGAGAAGTATCCCAATGAAATTATTACGTACCGAAAATTTTATGCTTTGGTTAAGAATTTAGTCAGCAACTTTCGAGAACCTGGAAGTGTTGGAAGAAAAGAATGGTCTGGTGGGCCAAAGAAGATAGTACCTGCTTTAATTGAAACTGTAAGACAACGAATTGACGACGCTCCAAAAACACCAATTAGACATTTATGCCAGCAAGTTGATGATTTAAGTTTCGGTTCATGCCACAGAATATTGAGACAAGCTTTCCATCTGCATCCTTACCGATTTATTTCCATTCAGGAGCGTTTAGAACAGGATTATCCAAAAAGAGTTCATTTTTGTCGTTGGTTTTTGGATAATCTCAGTGATGAGCAGTTAAATTTAACCTTTTTTACCGACGAAGCCTGGTTTTACCTTAATGGGTATGTTAATTCACAGAATATGCGGATTTGGAGTAGCGAGAATCCACACGTTACAATTAAGATACCCCTTCATCCACAGAAAATATAAGTCTGGGTTGGAATGGGTCGGCGTAGGTTAGTTGGGCCAATATTTTTCGAAGGCACGCTAGCTGCAGCAAGGTACAGGAACGAATTATTGCAACCTTTCTTAAATGAACTTCACGATGATGAGCTACGGGATGGTTTTCTGCAACAGGATGGCACAACAGCTCATGCAGCTGCAGATACAATTAATTTTTTACGCGAATATTTTGATGACCGAATCATTAGTAGGAATACTGCAACACCCTGGCGCCTCGCTCTTGTGATATTACTGTTTTGGACTTTTTTCTATGGCCCTATTTGAAAAACACCATTTTTAAAACTCCAGTTAATGATTTAAACGAACTGAAACTTGGAATTGAAGAAAACTGCCAAGAAATTAACAACTCACCTCAATTATTACAAAATGTTTTTGAAGGAATGAGAAGACGAGTTCAGAAATGTTTCGAGGAAGAAGGCAGACATTTTCAACATTGTGATCATTACATTAGTTCAGGTTTATTCATTTCTTTTACTGTTGTTCAATAAAAGATTTCTGCTCCTAAAAATGACGTTTCATTATTATTTAATTCCAGCTAACACAGCCTAACCTGAAATTGACATTATAAACATTCCTTTAGTCTAGTAAAGTCGTGACTTTTCATTCCACAGCCAGCTGGGGATCAGCTTTTTTTGGATTTCTTGATATATACATATTGGAAAGCATAATATATATTTAGGTAAACTATTAAATAAGCTACAGGACTCAGAATGTATAGCTAAAAAGAAAATAAAGCATAGAAATCTGGGAAGTTTAGATAGTATAGAATCTTTATAACAGTAACATACTGCCACAAAACTGATTAAATATATTATAAAAAATATGCGTAGACGACAGGAAAACATAACAAATCGGAAATTAGTGATTCTATAAATGTCAGTAGAGTGAATAGTTTAAGAATTTATAAGGAAGTAAAAGCCAATATGCACAAAGAATGCTAGACAAGCAACCGGTTAATCTGTAACATCAGAAGAAAAAAGAACTGTAGTCAGAATAACGAACCGCCGTATAGAAAATTAGTTCAAAAATCCTGATGATGCTATAAATAAAGTACTCTTAAGGTATGATGTACGAAAATTAACTTGAGAATTAACTAAACCTTCTAAACCTATTGTATATGTTGAAAGTAGAGCGGTGTGCAAAAGTTCTGCATCACCCAAGAAAATAATTGTTTCTTGAAGATTAGCTACATTTTTGGCATAGTTTCCGAAAATTACTTTTAATATTTGATTTTAATGAGTATGTCAACAACTTATCTCTTAATTAAGTAATCAGAACTCCATAGAAAACAATTAAGGTAACTTCTTTTCTAAAATCGATAATCAGTTATTCGTACATTTTCTAATGAGATCAGTAAAATGCATCTAACATGAAACATGAAATCATAATTAGGAGAAATACTTATTATGTTATGAGTATATGTATACTTGCAGGTACTATAGATTATTCAGTTGCATTTTGCATGTTGTTAACAGTGGCAAAATGCCATCCGAAAAGAAACCGTTCAAATTAGCAGATGAAAAACGATATGAAATAATTTTTCACCATGAACAAGGCGTTTCCAGTCGTGAAATAGCTACGAAAGTGCAGTGAAATCAATCCACAGTTATTAGAGTGATTAAAAAATACTCTGAGACGGGAAAAATTGAAGATAAACCCCGCAGTGGCCGTCCAAAAAAAAAACATCACTGAGGGACGACAGTGTATTGCGGAGGACGAGCCTGGCAGACAGAAGCCTTAATGCGACGGATTTTACTAAAATGTGGTCCGAAGTTACTGGCATAAGTGTATGCACTTCTACTGTACGACGGAGACTTTTTAAATATCGACTTAGGGGCAAACCCCGGAAGAAACATCTATCAGAAAAACAGAGGCTCCACCGTTTGAGATGGGCAAAGCATCATCGCCATTGGGCCCCGGAACAATGGCAGAAGGTATTATTTAGTGATGAATCTACCTTTAACCTTTAACCTTTGACATTAACAATCATCCTGGAAATGCATATGTTAGAAGATTTCCCGGAGAAAAATTTCCAACCTCTGTCATGATATGGGGTTGCATGTCTGCTGAAGGTGTTGTTAGACTGCACGTTGTATCTGGCATGATGAATTCAACCATACACATTGATGTCCTACAGGAGAAGATGTTGGCTAGTGGAAAAGAGTTATTTCCTGACAAAACCTTTATCTTTCAATAAGATAATACTCCTTGCCACAGAGCAAAGGTTGTTCAATCTTGGATGTCGACCAATAAAATAAAAGAATAGACTGGCTAGCACAATCCTACAGAAAACTTATGGCAGAGGATTTCCTACATTATTTCAAGAAACAGCCAACAAAAAAGTGAAATTAATTGAATCCCTATTTCAAGTCTGGTATCGTGGCATTCAGAAGGAAGAATTACAAACACTGGATGGTCTATTAAGTACTAAAATAGTTTAAAATTTATTAGTGTGTATTGTAATAAACCTTTAGGTGTAGACTACATTATTATATATAATGTACAATTTTTCTGTATTTGAATAAATTTTATATATCGAACTGTTTCCGTTTTTTCATTATTCAACATTTGGGATGTTATTATTATTATTAGTATTTCGTTCAAGTACCTGTATTATATTTGCATTGATGCAATGAAAAATATTTGAAAAAATGGGTTTAAACTGCAATTTATCTTATTTGTGCAACGGATGTAGAACTTTTTCACATCACTGTATGACAACAGAATGAAAAAAAGCCTTAAAATTTTATGTTACCGAGCTCAGCTGAAAATCTGCAAATGTATACCGGGCAGTCCGGAAGTAGTTGGTCAAACTTGGAAGCGAATTCTTCACATCAAAACAAGAAAAAGGGTAGAAACCTTCGTCCGAAAGTGCTTCGTTACGGAGTTACAGCATTCTAAAGTGAGATTTATCCAATCACTGTTCTGCGTATAATTATGGTAATAGCTGGACCAATGTTTTAAAATTTTATGTGCTTACCTTACTCATCAAGGTTGAAAATTAGTGCCTAGTTTCGTTTTAATAAGTGCATCTGCGCTTCTCAAGTAGGAGGATCGTGTACTGTTTAGTAGAATATTCTTTACATTGTTTTGATTTTCTTATTTTTGACAATACAGTATTTGGTAAACAAAAATACCCAACAAGGGTATTCTTGTGGAAAGTCGATAAGCGCAACCGTGTTTGAAATAATTGAATTATTATGAAAAATCTAGTGGCCGTGATAATTTGGAACTTTTGTACTAGATGGATTAAATTCATAGCATAGATTCAGGACAACAACGCTATAAAAAAGAAACTCATATAAACATTTTGTTCGGAAACGTTTAGTGTACAAGGTACAACCCAACAAATGT
>JABXWE010015735.1:0-23556 GCA_014611495.1 Limonius californicus
GAGGTAGGAGGAGTGCGCGCGCTGGCAGATGAGTCCGCTCAGGAGGCGACTGGGGAGGGACGGGATGGCGAGGAGGAGTAGCCAGGGAGATGGTGACGGGGCGAGAGCAGGGGAGAGGGAGCGAAGCAGGTGTCGGTGGGAGGGAGGACGCTGGATATCTGGCTGTCAGCGGCAGAAGGAAGGGTTGGGGATGCGAAGGAGGTACAATCCAGAGTCGCTCTTCCAGGTGAGTGGTAGGGCAGAGTGTCAAGTGGTTGGCTGGTCATTGGGACACAAGGAGGAGAGCGGTCTGTTACCTTAGAACAATGGACAGATGGGAGATACGAGCAGGGAGAACCTTTGCTACCGGGGTTGGTTGGGATCGGGGCAAAGTCGCATAGCGGACAGTGTGAATGGGTTTGGAAGTGAATATTAAGTGGGTTGTTTAGTACTGAGGAAACTAGGAGATAGTGCCAATCAGTAAACCTTGGAACAAATACATGATCGGTGAAATACGATCAATGTGAACTCTTCAGTAACCTTAGAACAGCACTATATTAGTATGTGAAATAAGAACACATGTGAACTCCTTCGATACCAAAGTTTATTGGGGCCAAATGCATAATCGCATAACGGGCAGTTTCAATAAGTTTGGGAGTAAATATTCAGTAGGTTCTTAGTTATTAGAAAACTAAGAGATGTGCACTCAGTAACCTTAGAACAATAGATAGATGTGAAATAAGAACAATGTGAAACTTTGATACCAAAGTTTATTAGGGTCAAATGTATAATCGCATAACGGACAGTAAACATAAGTTTGGGAGTAACTATTAAGTAGGTTATTAGTTATTAGGAAACTAAGAGATGTGCAATCAGTAACCTTAGAACAATAGCATGAAGTGAAATAAGAACACTGTGAAACTTTGACACCAAAGTTTATTAGGCTCAAACGCATAATGGCATAACGGTTTCGGCTACCTACTCAACCCCATTGATGCGTAGTCTACTAACTACCTGATGTTGCAACAGCGGTGTCTTGCGGTATGCATTGCAGACATGTGCAATGCCCCACCCGATCCCGCCCTATCTCGTAACTTCCTACCCACTTACTGGCATGGGGTGGGCCTGGCGTATCCAGGATCGACCCTCGAGTCAGCTCTATGTCAGATGATGATGATGATGATGATACACCAAAAATGCTTGAAATAATATTTTATTTTTAAATTACATAATATACATATTTGACACGCTTTTCTAATATTATTAAACGCAAATCTACATTTTATTTTATTTGTTTAATTTACTCAGACTCGATGTCACTAAATTGTGAGGAATCAGAAGATGAATCAGCTCCTAAATTAATTATTAAACGTTTGATTTTATATTTTGGAGCATACTTCTGTTCAACCCTAATGATGTGTTCCAAGCAATTTTTCCAATATATATCAATTTCACAAGCAGCATCTCTCAGAAGACCCAGAACACTGTCGCTTAACCTAGGAGAAGTATTTCTACTTCTGACATTTGTTTTCAAAGTGCTCTACATCATTTCCATCGTATTTAATTCGCAAAAGTGTGGGGGGGGGGTACCTAATCTCAAAACATTAGGGCCGTTTGCAAGGGCAGTTTCATCAACGAAATATGATTTTTAAAATTCTGTGCTTCTGTTAGTTTTAACTACGGTATAAATTAATCACCTTAAGGTATTCGTCTAGTAACCGTACGACGCGATCGCTTTTCAATATGTATGTATGAATTTACTCAAAACAATAACCAAATTAGCATACTTTCGAAAACAAACGATTTATATTGCAAAACAAATTTAACATGGTTATCTACATCGTTAGTGGACAACAGCACTCATTATAACGTTAAGATATTTAACAATATTCAGGGAATCGATGGTCGGTCATCCGGTAATCTTAATTTAATCTTACCTAGATACTTTTGATATAACATTTTATAATATATATTATAATTATACTCAGTTTCCATGAAAAGTTGCATCACCGGATTTTACTGTCATTCTCACGAAAGTTAAATGCGTCCCTAACGACAGACCAACAAGCACTAACGCTATTGTTCAGAGGTTACATGCTACCTGCTGACTGATAATCGCATTTGAGTAGGGACTTAAACATTCGCTACTAAATGTTTGGTCCTACCTTAATAAGGTATAATTTTATTTTGTTTAAGTAATATATTAATGAACGTAGAATTTTATAAATGTTGAGTTATTTACTGACATTTTAAACTACAAACATTTTTGTTTTACCGCGCGTTTTGGAACAAAAACGAAATAATGCAAACAAACGAATCATCAAGCTTTCGTTAAAATAATTGCTAACTGTCAACAAACTACATACGTTGTAAGGTTTTATATGACTTTAGTTTTTCGTTTTGAAATAGCAGTTATATGCAAATAACCAAATACAAGGTATATTAACATCAAAATATTTTTTTATTGAACAGTACAATACCAATAATAATAAACAGTAGCGTTTCTAAACACTGCTGACAACCATTTGAAATAAACCGTGAGGTAAGACAGGATATAACTTCTCAGCACTATCGATTAGTGTATATATAGCTATGTGTAGTTATTAATATAAATAATTATATTATCGTCCCACGTTGGTAGCGACCATATTTATATGCTACGAATAGTTATTATACATAAATAAAATTAATTATTATATTAATTATTAAATACCAAACTGTTTGTTACATAAATGAAAGATCAAAGCCCCACGTTGACAAGCTGCTATGCTATGCTATGTATAACCCCATAACATAATTACATTAAATTTATAAAATTCTTTATATTGACAAATTGTAATTGCCCCACATTAGTTAGCTATAAATATGTGCTTTGAATTGTTCTAATAAAATAAAATTATTAAATAGATTATAATACGATAAACAAATTTCAAGATTTTCTTACTATGTTAAATTTAACATAAACACACATATAAAATTTGCATAGACATCACAGGGTTCATTTTATATTAATAGCTTGGCTTCCCTAATATGATGGCTTACATACAATTACGGACTAAATTATTTAAATACCTCCAATATTATCTTTCTCATCCGCAAAGGTTTTTAAAATGATCTATACCTCAGAATAGTTCAAACATCTTCTATACATCTGTAGGAATTTGACCTCGATACGCTCCAGTCCTCTTTGATCAGCTGCTCTAAAGAGGGTAGCTCGCTGCCTCCCAAAATACGTTTAAATTGAAGTTATAATGCTTCAAAAGTATCAAGAACTTGTAACTCAGAACAGGTAAGAAATAATTTCACTTAATTTCATAATTAAAGCAACACCATCAATTTTACTTAAATAATTAACTTTGAAGGAATATCGTAGATAAATGAAACACAAACTCCAACTTGAAAAACACCAGGTAAGATTTATTATAATCAAAATAAATTAACACAAGTTTTAACTTAAACGAAAATCAACTATTGTTTATTAAAATAAGATTATAACACTTAACCTCACATATTACTTGTTAAAATAAAATAACTCCGTCTACTGATATTCAAAACTAGAACATATCGGCTTAAATTTCATACTCGGAGCAACCAAATAATACGTCTACTCCGTATGAGAGCTTAAACAGAACTAAATTTCAATAAAATCCAAAATTCATATCTCAAAATTGAGAATGCACCAATCACAAGCGTAAGGTTAATCTCCCCTACCAAGACCTCTTATCAACCAAAGGAAAAATGACTCTTACAGCGTAAATAACAAATATTTCTAAAAACTGACTCCATAAACACAATCTATCAAAAATTAACAATCTTTTGATATCAAATTTATAAAGATTTGTAACAAATAATAAACACGTGTTTTAAAATTCAAATTTTAACAAAAGTTTCATTTGAGCTCTTAAACCACTTAAAACAATTAACTAGCCCCCTATTAGACTTAAATATAAACATTTACATTAACAAAATTAGATAATAACATAAATATTAGTAAAAATAAAATTCTAACCTCAAATTAAGTGAATTTTATAAAACCTATCAAATTCACCTATTAAATTGATATTTACATAAATAAATGTACATAAAAACCATCCTCTTATAGAATATAAACTATTAAAAATAATCATAAATCTTATATTTTTATAATAACCTTGACATTTGTAAATTTACAACGTTCAAATGACAATATTTAAATTATACACTTTTCAGGGCCCCAACATAACTTTGGATACAACAATTCAACATCAAGATGATAAACCGAAGCCCCCACGACTGTTCACTCACAAAATTCCACTCAAAACACCATTCCAATACGACATAGTGTAAATCGTAGAATACTATGAAAGCTCGGAATATACCTTTTCATGTTATGAAGGTTAAATTTATGAATTAATATAGCAATAACTTCCTACAGAGCATGTTTTAGATTACAATAAGCTAAATAATCTTAATTTTAGTCATAATCTGAAATATTAACAGTATAACAGTATAATAGTATCCTTTAACATGATCGAAACATAATGTAGGCAAACTAGAACATATAGGGTAAATAACACAGCAATATATATATATATATATATATATATATATATTGCTATGGTTGTTCCTTCAATAATTATAATTATCGTCCCACGTTGGTGGCGAAAAAAAGTTGCTGTATTTATAAAAATCATGGTGTAAAACAAACAACTTACGCCAACTAGCTCAAACATAATACTGGTATCTCAGGGAATTACTAGTGTCTTCGTCTCGTACAATGGAAAATTGAAAACGTTCAAGAAAAAAGTAATAGCACGTGCAAATTCGTAGAACCGTCACTTTGCTTTAATGTCACCGTAACTAGTTTATCTTTTATCAGCACCAACCTTTACACTGAAGTTTGGCACGCTAAAATGCCCCTGGACGGCTATTAATCTGATACCCAGACTGCATACACCTCCATCTGGTTGGTACAGCTCTCCGTAAACTCCCGGCTCCTCCCGACACATCGTACTTTACCATTCTTTACTTGCGACGATTAAAGCCACATTTCGTTTAATGATGCTGTATTCTCCTTTTTAAATATTACGTTTTTTATGACATCCAAATAAAAAACCCGAAAACAAACCCCAAATAAAAACAAAAACCAAACTTCTCTTTTTTTATTTACCTTAATTACCAATGAAAATACAAAGATTATGACAGATGGGAAAACTGCCATGCTGCCAAAACCCAGTTTTTAAAATATTAGTAGCAAGTGCTCTATATGTCGGCAATTTTCTTGAACACCAATTTAAGCGATCCATAAAGGAATGCAGTAAAGACCACACAGGTATCCTTAGTACAATCATCTCAGTACAACAAATATGCAATCATGACAATGTTCAACACGAATTATACCAGAATTAAAAGTTCCCCAATCCGATCTTCGGGGGGAACAGTGGCGAACAAGATTATGAAATCATCAACAAACAATATAAAGGTTAGAACGTGGAATGCTAGAAGTCTCTTTGCATCAGGAAAACTAGACAACATGACAACAATGTCAAGACTAAATGTAAATATATTAGGAGTAAGTGACGTTAGATGGCCAGGAAGTGGCAGCTGCACAATAAACAACGGCACATTCTATTACTCGGGGAACATCGACCAGAAAAATTTATATGGAGTGGGAGTTATCTTGAATAGGAATATTGCAAGGTCAGTTCTGAATTTTACACCATATTCAGACAGAGTGATGATGAGTCAACTAAAAACACACATAGGAAATATGAACATCATACAAACATATGCATCAATATTAGAGAAAGAAGAAAATGAAGTTGAGGAATTTTATGCTGAACTAGATACTATCTTTAGAAACATTAAAAACAATGATATTACAGTAATAATGGGGAATTTCAACGCCAAGGTAGGCAAGGTTAAGGTTGAAACACACACAGGAGGTTTTGGCCTGGGTGAAAGGAATGATAGAGGAGATAGACTGATGAGTTCTGCCAGGACAAAGATCTTATGATAACCAATACATTCTTCGAACTTCTAGATCGTAGATTGTATACCTGGACATCCCCTGCAGATAACCCTGAAAATATAATAAGAAACCAAATAGACTATATCCTCATTAACAATCGCTATAAGAACTCAGTCAACGCTACAAAAACCTACCTGGGCGCTGACATTAATTCCAACCATAACCCCATGATAGCTAAATTCAATATAAAAATGAAATAGATAGTAAAACGTCAAAACAACTATACAGATACAAAACTCCTTAAGGATCCACAACACAGTAAAACAAGAAGTAAATAAATGTATGGGATACATTAATATGCTCAACGAAACCGATGTGGTTGAAAGGTGGAAACACATACAAACAGGGTTAGAAACAATAGTTAAAAACCATCTAATAATCAAAAGAACCAAGAAAAAGCCCTGGATAACATCAGAAATTCTGGATCTTATGGAAAAGAGGAGCAAGAGCAAAGGTAAAGTGAGTAAACATAAGACAATACATAAAATAACACAAAAGAAAGTTAAAGAAGCCAAAGAAGTTTATCTAGCCGCTCAATATGAGGAGATTGAACTACTGGAGAAGAAATTTGATGACTTCCATATGCACAAAAAGATAAAGGAAATGGCTGGATGCAATAAAAACAATATTGTTGCTAATATAATCAAGGACACAGATGGGCGTATAATAACCGACGCAGAGGACAAATTAAAGAGATGGAAAGCATACCTCACGGAACTCTTTAATGATGACAGACCTCCAATACCAATCTTGGAAGAGAACAGCATATACTTAAAAATATTGAAATCAGAAATAGTATATGCTTTGGAAACTATGAAACCCGGTAAGGGGCAGGGCCCTGACACAATACCCATAGAGTTTATCATACTCTTTGATGACGACGTAATTGATATTCTTTGGGAGCTGTTCAATATCATCTATGAAAAGGGGGAAATCCCTAACCAGTGGTTGTCGTCTACCTTTGTGATTATTCTCAAGAAGCCAAATTCAAGAGAATGTTCAGACTACCGAACAATCGCGCTCATGAGCCACACCTTAAAGCTGTTCTTAAAGATCATTCACAAAAGAGCACGTAGAAAGCTGGAAGAAGACATTAGCAATACACTTTGGGATTAATGTCCTTTTACAACGTTGGCTAGATATAAATTGAGATGTGTTTGCATGTTACAAAGGTTTTGAAAAGCTTTTGATAAAGTGAAACATCATAAGTTACACCAGCTACTACTCAACAAAAACATTGACTCAGACGACGTGAGAATAATTGGTAATCTACATTGGGGCCACAAGGCTGATACAAAACTTGAAGAACAACTAACGGAAGAAATGGAGATCCGCCGTGGAGTAAGATAAGGATATATTCTGTCGCCACTCCTATTTAACCTTTATAGGGAAACTGTCTTTAAAGAAACCTTGGAAGAAGAATCAGTAGGACTAGTTATAAATGGAGAAGTTGAAGAAGAAGAAGAGGAATGTTGGCAGACGCCGTGTATCCTGATTCAAAAACCTGAGGGACTGGTTCGATTGCAGTAACACTCAATTATTTCGAACTGCAGTCAAAAACGTCCGGATAGCTGTGATGATAGCGAACCTCCGATAGGAGATGCACTAGAAAAAGAAGATAAAGGAATTGTTCACACTTCTCAACATTGCAGGTGTTATGTCTCTAAAATCATGCATTCGCATATCTTCTCTCTTTATAGAGAGAATTTTGTAAACGTTATTTTTTACAAATCCCCACGGAAAGAAATCTAATTTGGTTATGTCGGGGGACCTTACCGGCCAAGTCACTTGACCTCCTTTCCCATTCCATCTATTGGGATTCAGCGTTTAAAACGTTTGTAAAGTCCACATTATAGTGTGAAGGAACCCCGTCAGTTTGCAACCATAAGTTCTGTATAATGTTTAACGGAATATTTTCTAGTAAATCCAAAAATTGTGTCCTCAAAATTGTAAATATATTTGACCACTCAGTTGTCATTCAAATAAGTATGGACCAACGACAATTCCTCCCCAAACATTTGAGTTTCCGTTGAATAATAGTGGAAGTGGTAAAACATACAAATATTTGTTTTTTAAAATATCAGTAAGTAACGCAACTTTTAAAAAATTTTATATTCGTTAATATATTTTTTAAAACAAAAGAAAATTACATCTTATTACCAACTTTTCTGTTTCATTCTCAATCATTTCTAAATATTTTCAAAACTAGAGACGCAAGTCATATAAAACCCTACAATCGTTTAAAGGCTATTGAACGACAAGCTCGAAAATGTAAAAATATACAGGGTGTTCCCTTTAAGAAAATGAAATATTATGAGTTGAAGTTTATTGAATGTCGTTGTAAATTAGAAACATCCTGTATGAGATATTTAAATTCTAAACAGTACGACCCTTGTGTTCGTGTAAACTTCAAAATAATTTTGAAAAATTGTATGCCGTTCTTTAGATAATAGCTGTTAGGGATCTCGGAAGCAGTGCGGATACGCGCTGTCACTCAAGGTCACCACGAAATTCGGTCCGATCGGTCGACGTTTCGAATCCCGACTGGGGCGACCACATTTCGCTTAGTTAAGTTTAGGGTGCATGTTGCATGAATGGTTAGTGTGTAAGGGACGCTTGCACCCCCTTCCCCCGAAGTAATGCGAATGCGGTTCCGGGGGGAACGGTACTATGAGTGTAGGTGCCTACAGCTCTAGACCGTTGTAAAGATAAACAGTAAGAAATCGGAACTGTAGTAATATACGGAATGTTTAATTTCAAGTAAAGAAGTTGTTCGTTGTTCTACTAAAACAAAGCACCCTGTACAGTCAGCAATAATTTTAAGTTATCCATAGTAATCAAACAAACAACTTTTGTATTTAAAGTTCTCTAGGTTGCTATAATATAAACATTAGGAAACAAAAAATCACACTATTATGTTACACTGTATATTGAAAAGTACCAATAAGCTTCCTGTTTACTTGTTAAGTTTTGATGTGGCAACTACGTTCAAGAAGAAGAACAACGGAATTATCTTCTCGATTTTGTTTACGTACAATTTTAAATACACAAAGCAACCTCAAGCTGTAACACACTCAAACAACAGCTAAAGGCGAATAAACACTTTTCTTGTTTCTGACATTATGTGAGGTTATAGTATGCTCTGATGAGCAAGTTTATGATGGGCTTAAAGCATTTGCCCTCGAAAAGCTTTCCTATCTTTCACTAAGTTTATAAATATCCTATAGCCTTTTAATTTATTGGGCTAGAATAGCTTTGGAAATACTTTCTTGTAATAGTATTAAATTATCAAACTTTCTGGTGATTTAGGACTGAAGACGTTAAAATTAAAAATAGAATCACGTAGGGGTACTATAGATGTTAAGATCGAAAATTGTGGTTTTTTTAAGTTGATTCCGCATTAATATATGTTTTCGCAATGCATTATCATTGTTGTTGCTTTCATAAACTTGCATTCTGGGGCAATTCAGTGTACCTGATTTTTTTACTGCTAGAGTATTTTTATACTGAAACATTCTTTTTGTTTTCTCTTATACATTGTGTACTACCATACAAACGAAAAGTCAGTACTAACAGACTCCTCAGAGTCTTAGATACTTGACTGACAGCATTGGAGGTCCCACGTTTAGCATGAGAACGGACCATATGACGTCATGACACCTAACAGTTACACTCTTCGAGGTAATAATTCAGGATTCAATAGAGTAGGGTCCACCTGGACAAGACTTTTCTTCTGGAAGTGTAATATGGTATACAGAAAGCTCAAAAACCAAGACAGGTACCCCGTATATGTATATCATGTACAGCCAAGGCAAAGTCTCAGCTTTCCATTTGGCACGTACGCCTCCGTTTGTCAAACGGAAATATACGCCAGAAAACAATAGGTGGGCTTATGCAGACAGGCGTATCTATGTATTATCGGACAGCCAGGAGGCCCTAAAAGCACTCTCAAGCCTTAAGGCCTCATCTAGACTGGTCAGGGAATGCTACCAAGAACTCAATCACCTGGCCGGACAGAACACTGTGAGACTGCTCTGGGTTCCGGAATCGAGGGTAACGAAAAAGCGGACTAACTCCCAAGGCAGGGATCAACACAGTCATACTACGGTCCTGAACTTGCATTGGTAGTTTCAATAAATGCAATTCGTAGCTTTATCAGCAAAAAGATTTACAACCAACATAAAATTTACTGGACGAACGGGCCAGGGTTAATCCATAACAAGGCATTTATTAAAGCACCTTGCACAGAGTTACAAAACAGAACAGAACGGCTAAGCAGGACACAGCTGAGAGCCCTCACGGGCCTCGTAATATAGGACACGCAATTGTCAAGGATCCACTCAGAAGCATTAAGACATTCGATGAAGTGTTATGTTCATTTACATTTTGCCGCTCCATTTGAATTAATGTCGTACTCTAATTGCCGCTTCATAGGTATTAAAAACGTTATTTTAATTGCCATTTTTATGTTGATTATAATTTTCACTATTTTGATATTAATAATATTATTATTATTATTATTAATATTTAATTTATGATAAGGCTAATTTCGAGCATTTGATAGGTTTGTTAGCGGCGACTGAAAATATTTCCATTAATTCCTTTGTTAGCAGTGCTAGCTTTAAGATATCGCTTCCCTAACTCTTCTCGGAAGACGCACGTGTCAATTTCGTTCTAGAAGTGTTTCGTAATGTGGTGCAATCTTTTTGGGGAATCCAGGTTCCCGTTGCGTTGAGTTCTTCAGTCAGTCTTCCAGCTTCGTTGACTCCGGCCGCTCGAGTCCATCTACAGGGGCCGTTACGAAATTAAGAAGTCAGTCTTCAATCTTCGACTCCGGTCTACCAATTCCATCTAAGGGGGCCGTTAAGAAATTAAGTACGGCAGGGGCGGCTTATGTTTTCGGTGGGTATCCATCGCATGTACTCCCGTATCGCTGTATCACCGTGGAGTGAACAGAATATCGACAAGTGTCGGATTTTAAAGAAAATACGCTGGATTTCAACCCTGTAAAGGCAATTCATTGCGAATTTGCCGATGGCCTTTGGCGGATTAGTATCGAGCCCATTCGTTGTTCCTGTACCTGTGCCGTTGCTGCGACGAACTACGAGGGTTGTGCAGCAAATATCTTTCTCGCAATTCTCCCGAAGAACGTCTACCTTTTTGCCTGCATCTGGAAAACAACCCCAAATTCTAGGTGTGCTGTGAAGAAAGAACCCCTTTTCGCGCCAGCTTGCAAAATTTCAACGTAATTGAACCTTTTTTATGTAACAAGAAGCGACTTTCAGTCGCCGATTGTCTTTGTTTGCACTACTAATTGTAAAGAGTACTTTCTTTTATATTGTGTTATGCTTGTAAACTCGACGCCTCTGGCCGCGTAGTTGTTTGAAGAAGGTAAATATCGTGCGCCAGCAGCGGGTGGTTTATTTCTTGAACGTTCAAACCAACAGTTTGAATTATTAAACTACGAGATCATCATTTGCTGTCCTTTCTTTTGTAACAAGAAGCGACCTTCAGTCGCCGATTGTCTTTGTTTGCACTACTAATTGTAAAGAATAATTTCTTGTATATTGCGTTATGCTTGTAAACTCGACGCCTCTGGCCACGTAATTGTTTGAAGAAGGTAAATATAGTGCGCCAGCAGCGGCGGGTTTGTTTCCTGAACGTTCAAACCAACAGTTTGTATTATTAAACTACGAGATCATCATTTGCTGTCCTTTTCTTTGTATTGTGTCATTTCTAATAGTTTGATTATATGTGTTTTAAAGTTCACCGCCTCTTTTATTATTGTGTATTTTGTATTTGTGAGAACATGAATTTTGCAAGCTTTATAAACAGAAGGGAGGCACAATAAAGGTGAGTTCGAGTCCCGTAATTTGCTGGCTTCTCGGCCTTCCACGAGGACCTGCAATCAACTGTATTTGGAAGGTGGCGCCCACTAATTTTGACCTACTCTGCACACAACCAGTAAGATTTCCTCCCGTAGGCGATTTCCGTGAACTCCCCCTACTCTTCTGAGCTAAGCTGCAGGCCTTTTTCCATCCATTCTGTTGCGGGTCAACGAAAAAGTGCGTTTGGCCCGTAACAGAAGACCCCACATGCAGACTCTGCAGTGAGGTACCTAAAACCGTAATGCATATTTTATGCAGATGCTATGCGCCGGGTGGTAAAAGACAAAGCATATTCGGGCAACCATACGTGGAACCTGAAGACTTTAATACACACCCTATAAGTGACATGTACGCTATCGTAGAAGCAAGCAAGATCACGGATTGGGTGTGAACACAATAAGCCTTATAGAGGTGTCTCTGGAACCAAGGGTACACGGAACCAGGGGAAAGATAAAAAAATTTAGTTGATGTTTGTTACTGCTTTAAAAATAAATTTATTTCTGAAGAAGAATATTCTGACGTCAATTGCCTCCTAATAGGAATATTTTTACATTTTATTATAATATACAAATACACATGAATATATGTCTGATGTAACGCGCAATTAATGATCGCGCTTCTGTAGTAGTCCGGTAATGAACCGTTGAGGCGGTTTGGCGTATAGGGAATACTTACAGTCCACTTCAAGTTATACCGTTAATCGCTTTAGAAATGTACTTGTAGGACAAGGACTTACAATCTACTTATAACTCGGCTTAAAGTATCGGCTGCATTAAGTAAATTTAGATATTGCGAAGAGGCTGAGGTTACCTAGGCTTTGTGACTCAAGCAAGAAGCTTAAATTCTTTGTTTTTAATTCATTATTTAAAATTGCTTTTTTTAATTCAACTATTCTTATTTATTTTTAACGTAGTAAACTGTACATTAAATTAGCTTCTTTAATTACCTTGCATGAGTAATAAGTCACTTTTCAGAGATTAGATTAGATCGTTGTCTTATTGTCTGCCTTAATGATATAACTTCCAAACTTAAGAAGTAAACAGCGCCAAACAGTTGTTGGTGAACTTTTGTGCAAAATAGACATTTATTTATACAATATTTAAAAATGTGGACACCGTGGACTGATAGCGAACATTTATCGGAAAATAAAGTGATTGAAGTTGCACAAGTTTCCTGCGGCAGTGAAGGCACGCTAAGAACACGAACCGAATGTGAAGACAATGTTATAACAAAAAGAACGTGTGCATTTATCAACGGACCTATAAACAAGCGTCAAGTTGTTACAGAATCAAAGAGATTACAAAATATCAAAGCATATCACAAAGAAAATAGAACTATATGTTATTTAGACGAAACTTGGTACGAGTCCCATGATATTACACGGAAAATTGGGACAGATAATTCCAATCAGTGTGAAATAGATACGCCAGCTGCAAGAGGAAAAAGAACCATTATCCTACATGCCGGGTCTGAACGCGGATGGGCTGAAGATGGTTTATTAATATCAGCGAAAAATGTAAAGGATTGTAGTTTGGACTACCACGAAGATATGACTGCACAACGTTCTGATTCTTGATTTCAAGATAATTTATTTAAAAGTGCTTGGTGCTAGCAACAAAGAAGAGGAAATACAAAATTTGGTATAAGAAAATGATATGTATTTTGAGGAAACGTATAAAGAAGATGATTTATTAAAAGTTTTAAAAACAAGAACATTTCCCAAACTATATTAAGTGGATTTCCTGGCAGGTCAATGTGGACACATGGTATTACGTTTTCCAGCATACCATAGCGTATTTAATCCGATTGAGTTGATATAAGGACAGCATAAAGGAAATATTTGAAGACAGAACCAATTGCTAAGTGTAGACAGTGACGTTTTAGAAACTATAAATCTAAATGTAGGCAAGATAGGGTGTGTGACGTTATCCCATCCAAATTGGCTGATGCGGTTGGTTGTTGCACGGGCGGTGTGGGGACGAGCGTTGTCCTGATGAAAACGCACTTCCTTTGTCAGCATGCCCCTTCTTTTGTTCTGAATTACAGGGCGAAGGTTCTTCAAAGTTTGACACTAGCGATCAGCGTTTATTGTTGTCCCGGTAGGCATGAACTCGCACAACAATATTCCCTTCCTATCCCAAAACACAATCACTTTGTTGGCAGACAATGTTCGTTTAAACTTTCGCGGCTTCGGCGATCCTGCATGCCGCCACTGACGGGACTGTTCTTTTGTTTCTGGTGTCGTGTAATGTACCCAAGTTTCGTCGCCAGTGACAATTGAATCCAAGAATTCCTCGCCCTCTCCTGCGTAGTAATCAAGGAATTCGCGGGCCGCTTCAACCCGTTGCCGTTGGCGATCTACGGTGAGCATTCTGGGGACCCACCTTGCACACACCTTGTGATAATGCAAATGTCTATCAAATTCTTGTCAATAGTAATCTTACTGACATCAGGGATCAATTTGTACAGCTCCCGAATCGTCAGCCGTCGATCTTCAAGCATTACCCTCTACACTTTTGCAATCATTTCGTCCGAAACCGATGGCCTTCCGGCACGCTGTTCATCATGGACTGGTCTGTACGTCCGTTTTTAAACTCTCTGCACCATTTTCGCATGTTTTTGATGTCCATTTACTGTTGTCCGTACACTTCACATAACTGTCGATAAATTTCTACAGGCGTAGTGTCATTAGCACACAAAAAACGAATCACAGAACGTAACTCACTACTGGCGGTACCGGCTAGTAGAAGCTCCATCGCGGTCGGCTACCAAACCAAGATTAAGCGTCGCAGACAGCTCGGAGTGGTGGGGATTTGTAGGTGGGGAATCAAGCTACGCGCCAGTGTTGCCAGATCTTGCGTTAAAGCGTTCCTCGCGACTCTAGCGCCTTGGAGACCTTATTTTACGGACAACCCTCGTACATGCCGAATTATTGTATATCCTATACAGGTTGTCTAACTACGTGAGGTCACCACTTCGCGTAAGTTTTCTTCAGACCAAATATAATTAAAAGTTCTTATAAAGTTATGCTCTAAAGTAAACCGTTTCAATATTTATTTTTATTTTAGCTTAAATTCACTATAAAGATTGTTCAAAATGGCCACCGTTGCTCTCCAGACACATTCTGGTTGCCCTACGTAACATACTGTTATTCCGAATTAGTTCTGCTGCCTCAGAAATGCGTCTCCTAAGATCTTCAACAGTCTCTAATGGTATTTGGTATACCATATCCTTCATATGGCCCCACAAATAATAATCTACACAAGTAAAGTCCGGCGATTTGGGGGACCAGGGGTGCTGTTCTCCTCTACCAATTACACGTCCTTCAAACCTTCAAACATTGTCTTACACGGAACGCAAAGTGTGCAGGGGCACCATCGTGCTGGTACCACATACCATATCTGATCGCCAGAGGGACATTATCTAAAAATCCTCCCAAATGATCTTCTGGAAAACTCAAATATCCGTGGGCTGTCAAATGATTCTCTAAAACGAATGGACCAATAAGTATATTATCAATAATTCCACACCAAATATTCATTGAAAACTTATGTTGATAATTTCACACTGTGATTTCGTGTGGATTCTCCAAATGCCAAGAGTGGCTGTTTTTTCTGTTCATTAATCCATTTCTTGTAAATGTTGCCTCATCCGTGAATACGTAGATTTTGATTTTGAATGATCCAGGGGCAAAATTCCATACTACTAACGAAATCTGTAGGAGGGCTGAACAGGTTGGATATGAAATGGATATAAACCATGACGTTTTAATGTTCTCCAAACTCGCATTCGTGTTACATTAACTTGTGCAGATGCACGACGAACGGAAGTACTGGAAATCTCAACCCATATTTTCGAGCAGCTGCTACTGAGTTTCCATCACAAACACATGATCAACACTGTTAGAATTTAACTTTGAGGTGCTTTACTGTTTGACATACAAATAAATAATATCATTTCCATAGTAACGTAGACAGTTTGTATTAAATACCACTTAATATAATTTATTGTTTCGGCTGCTTCAGTATTGAACTAAAACAGACCATAACTACTTTAATAGTCGATTTAGAGAAAATGACCATTCTTTAGTTTCGACTTCTTTTCGCCTCTCCCACAGGTAGGTGAAGTAGTGACCTCACGTAATGGGACACCCTGTATTTACTGCAATAATTGTGTATACTAATGTTATAAATAATATAGAAATTGACTAATCAGACCAGCTCAACTAGTTAATAGTGATATTTGTTATTGTTTAGTATTTTTACAGGTCGACTCTATTTTTGAATCAGCAATTAATTTTATATTACAAAGCTCTTTTGAAAAGTCCATAAAAGTAAGAATTATTCTAAAATTAAATTTCTGAATTATTTGTTTCCTATAATTATCGTCTGCTGTGAAAACTATTACTTTTAAACTTGTAATATTTATTTAAAATTAAATCATAAGTAGAGAAACTTATCTAAATACAGAACTATTATTAGACTCGACAAATTATTTACAAACATGATAATTAATTTAACTTAATCTGTTTCAGTATGACAGCAATTCAGGTCTTAGATGCGAGAAACCAAACACTTGGCAGTACTTTAGTGTCATATTTTATTAATATATCCCATTTGTTGTTCGACTTTTCTTGTTGTAGGCGTCGTTTGGTATAGATCCCAAACTTTTTGTAAGCCCTAGTCCAGAACAAACAATACGGGCGACCATAAGTTCTTAAAAAGCTAGTAGGAGTAGTTTTTATTGAAACTTTAGATTTATTTGTCTAGTGGAGCAATATCCCCAGACTGTTATTAGATTAATATTCCCAGAAATTGTGAAAATACGCTATACATAATACACTAGTGAGGATAGGGTTCACTGGCGGGTGGGAATATTATTATAAAGGACATGTAATTACCCAAGAAAATAAAAGCTTTGCTACAATTAAATTTTTATCGACAGTAAATTTAGGAAATGTGCAGTTAACTCTTGAACGAGTTAATCAGAGAGAGCTTCAAGCAAGTTTGAAAAATGGATCGCTTTAAGAAGATTTCTAGCTTGAATAACTTTAAATCATTTTAAACGGAGTTGTAAAATAGTGCAGATGATAATCCATGGAACGGATAGTTTGGAAGAAATTAGGAATGAATGAAATTGAAACTAACCTGAAAATAATGGCAATGTTGAAAGGAAAAAGAAACTATCAAAAAGTTTGCAGAAGAGCTTATATTTATGACTATTGGCGGGAAGTTGAGAAAGTAGACGTCAGATATTCTGGTTCGGAAAACACCTCCATTCTTTGCAGGCGCTTATCCGAAAACGTTTCACGCGTCCCAAATAATTGAACGCCGTAAAAATACAAATTCGCCATTAAAAGAACCTTTTAAAATTGCATTTCTAATCTTTTCATTTAAGATAATCTCCAAAAATATTATTTTATAGCACTATTCATCCCGCAGTATTTTAGGTTTAGCTTAATTTAGATTAAACTAAAATATGAAACGAGCTTGAGACTTAACACAATATAAAGAGGCGCTTTGTATGCTGGAATAATGACATGAATATTCAGAGGGCATTCTTTTAACGACGGCTTCGACATGTAGACCATTTATTAGGGAGGTTCGCGTTTCTATGACGGTAAGGATGGTCAAATTTACATTAAGCGATATTAAAGAGAAAAATGAGCGAAACTGTTCGCTCTAATTTTCCCATATTTCAAATAACTTTTATGAATACTTCAGTGTCTCAACTGATCCAAGCTGCGAGTACTAACAGTTTGTGAATTATTGTATAGATATATCTAAATAATTTGGGAGACGTAAAATAGCGTTAACAGATATATTCACTATTTAGGAGCTGGAACGTGTATTTTAGCGGCTGTAATATTTGCTGATTGTTTTAACATCTTCTTCATCTTTGTTGGTACCTCTTTATGCGGAGGTGTCAAGGATATATCTGTGCAAACAAGCTCCGAAGTACGAAATTTAAACAAATTGTTCTTTAGGGCAGCGTTTCTCAAACTGTGGGGCGCAAAAGTCCTCAAAGAGTGATGCAGCAAAAAAATAGTAGAATGGAAATTAGTACGAGGTTGGACAAATATATAACAGGATTGATCAAATACAAAGCATGTGAGGTAGCCATAAGTGAAAATACCTCTAGCGTCCTTCGAAGTAATCTTCCCCGACTTCTACGCACCGTTTACATCGACGATACAAGTCGCGGAAAGCCTGCTTAAACTTGTCGCGAGGGAATGCGTTTAGTTCGGCGGTAACATTCCGTTGAATGTCTTCTACGTCGTCAAAGCACCTTCCCTTGAGGGCGAATTTCAGCTGAGGAAACAGCATGAAGTCCGCTAGAGACAGATCCGACGAATAGGGAGGATGTTCTAAGACTGCGACATTTCTTGTCACCAAAAACGTCTTCACAATCAAGGCAGAATGCATAGGGGCATTGACGTGTAAAAAGTGCCACTTGCCGGAGACTGCCACACGTCGAATGCGTTTTAGTAAACGTGTCATGACACCCTTGTAGTACAGGCTAGTGACGGTGACACCTGGTGGCACAAATTCTTTGTGAATGATGTCTTGATTGTCGAAGAAAGTGATCAGCATGGTCTTCACTTTCGATTTTTGGAGACGGAATTTCTTTGGCCTGGGAGACGTCTTCGATCGCCATTCCATGCTTTGTCTCTTGCTTTCTGGATCGTACTGGAAGCACCACGACTCGTCATTAGTAACAATTGAATCCCGAAAATTTGGGTCACTGTTGGCTGTTGCAATGAAGTCGCGGGAGGTGTCCACTCGATGCGCTTTTTGCTCAGCGGTCAAATTGTGCGGAACAAATTTGGCACAGACCTTCCTTTTCTTCAAATCCTTCTCTAAAAGGGTTCTAACGGTTTCACGGCTAATACTCAGCTCCTGCTCCATCATTCTCAGTGTCAGTCGTCGATCAGCCGCCACAAGTTGTCGGACTTTTTCGATCGTTACAGGGTTTCTCGTTGTGATCGGATGACCCGGCTTCTGATCATCGTAAAGGTACTGCCGACCTGGCAAACCACTCGAAAACGCGAGTACGGGACATGGCCTCATCGCCGTATAAAGTTTTCAACATCTCGAATATCTACGTGGCCGTTTTCCCCAATTTGAAACAAAACTTAATGTTCGCTCTCTGCTCCATGTTTGACTTGTGTCACATGCGACAGCTGCACTAACTTGTTCATTCGCATGCACAGCCCACCACGCAAGTTCTGACAGGATGCCGTTTTAGCTATGTGTACACGAAAGTTTCAGCTACAATTTGGATATGATTTGGAGAGAGTCAGTTTCTTATAGAGTCCGCAGTAGTGCCAATCCCGTTTCATGTTTGTCCGACCTCGTATATTGAAACCAATACAAATCATCTTAATTTAATGCTTAATCTCAATATTACAATTTACAATTTTCAGCTTCATTTGGGAACTAGACCCAGCATTATTAGGTGAGGCCCGACCTGTAGCTTGTCTGCCTTTACAAGCATTTGCTCTGGAAGTTGGAGCAAGATTTGTTCGTAGGCCCTGCTTGCCTAAACAGGGCCATGTGCTTAGATTATTTAAACGTTGGGGCGGACAAGGATTTGACCTTAATGTGCTTTGTTTACCAGGACAATAATATTTAATCGGTTTATGCCTATCAGCTATTTGTGAACCCATATAAACTAACGTTTCGCAAGACATTGCAGCTTGCACCTTCAGAACACTGAATTCAAATCCGAGAAGCGGAGGTATTTAAACCTCTTTGAGCCAGTCGGGCAGAAGGACGGAGTTCTTGTTGGCTGTGACCGTTGGTCAAAGCCGAATCCGTTGAAGCGTGATCGATGATGCTTAGGAGTACTTAGAGGATAAACTACTGGAGTTCAAGCTCTACTGAGTCTAAAATCATTCTCTTTGTTTATGTTGTTAGGTTGTTTCTCAATTTCAATTGCTTCACGTATGATACGAGGGAAGTAATGAGGTATTCTGACGAGTACACGAGCATTGTCAAAGTCCATCCTATGCCCAGTTCAACCAGTATGTTCAGACACCGCAGATTTTGTGATGCGTTTGTGTTTTGCAATCACCTCTGTGCTCTCGCAATCTTAACTCAATGGAACGACCAGTTTGTCCGATGTAGTTTGAGCCACAAAAGCAAGGGGTGTTGCAGATCCCGGCTGATTTTAAATTTGATAACCTGATGACCTTTCCCAAGGTTTCATTAGTCCTAAAGACTGTCTTTACGCTGTACCTTCTAACAACTTTTGCGTGTAACATTATAAATTGAATATAATTATGAATTGAGTTTAGGTGTACTAGAAATTGGTCTAGTGTTTGGCATCCGTGAGACCAAATGACGAACGTATCGTCTTCATATATAAACCAGGATTTTGGTTTAAAATCAGCTGCTGCCAAAGCTTTGGTTTCAAAGTCCAGGCCATAGTCCCATAGTCGCTCCTTTAACTTGTTCGTACAAGTTGCCATTCCAACTAAACACAAACCCAAACGCACAACAAAATCTGCGGCAGCTGAACGTACTCATTTAACTGGGCATTAGATAGACTTTGCCAATGTTTGGGTATTCGCTATACTCTCGTATCATACGTGAAGCAATTGAAATTGAGAAACAACCTAACAACATAAACAGGGAGGATAGTTTTAGACTCAGTAAAGCTTGGAATTCAGTAGTTTATACTCTAAGGACTCCCAAGCATCATCCATCTCAGGATCAAGCTCCACCGGATCCATCTTTCTCCAACGGTAACAGCCAACCAGAACTCCGTCTTTCTGCCTGACTGGCTCGAAGAAGTTTAAATACCTTCGCTTCCCGGATTTGAATTCAGTGTTCTATTGTCTCTGAAGATGCAAGCTACAATGTCTTGCGAAAAGTTAGTTTGTATGGGTTCACAAACGGCTAATAGGCATAAGCCGATTAAGTATTATTGTCCTGGCAAACAAAATACATTAAGATCAAATCCTTGTCAAAGGTTTAAATAATCTAAGCACCCGGACCTGTTTAGGCAGGCAGGGCCTACGAACAAATATTGTTCAAACTTCTAGAGCAAATGCTTATAAAGGCAGACAAGCTACAGGTCGGACCTTATTTGATAATGCTGCGTGTAGTCCCCAAATGACGAAGCGGTCTAAGCCGAAAGTAAATTGTAATATTGGCAGTTCGAGAAACCGCGATTGCGTCAAAGAATATATTTAATGTTTAATGTTAAGCATATTAACTTTTTCTACAAAAGGTTGCATAAATAATTTATTTACGAGTACAATCTAAAACTATATAGAACTTACTAACAGTTTATTTTAACAAACTACTTCTGTATTTCGATTTTATTCAGGCTACTGCAGAGGAACCAACATTACAAAGATAAGATGTAAGAAATGGCAATATAATCTGCATAGGTTATTTGAATAACGCTGGAAATTCCTCTTCCCAGTTAATCCAAAACTCGACAATGGTTGTCGGCGAAAATTGTCTCTTCTCTTCTGTACTTGCTGTTAAATCATTGAATTGTTCCTCTTATTACAACGATAAATCTGTAGCTGTAACTTCAAGCGGGGTTGTTATTCACTCATAGGTATTTGGTCAGAAAACTATCATTTTCAAAGAAGTAGCGTTTAAAACTTTTAGAAAGCTTTATTAAATGATGCTCTATGCATCTACAAATGTCACATACGTTTGTATGGCTTGGGTTGGTATTGTTAATAAATGTTTTTAGATTAATAAACATTTCTGTGTCTTCACTGATTATCTTGTTTAACTAAATTTCCAATTTTCCGAAAAGGCGTTAATTTTATCTAATAGTTGTATTATATTACTGGCAGCAAGAAGAATAAGATTTGCCGCAATAGTTTGCCAGAATTTATAAAAGTACCGTGAGACTGATACGAACATATGGGCAGAAACTCAAAGCGACATCACCAGAACAAAGCAAATCCTAGAGATTGCTGAGATGGAAACATTAACGTAGATAGTAAGAAAAACAAGAAAGGATCGCATACCCAATCGACACATTCGAGATCAATTGCAGGTTCAATCTATTAATAAATGGGTATTTGCCAGAAGAAGACAGTGGGACGCCCACATATCTAGAATGGGAGAAGACCGAGTAGTGAACATATCAAGAGATAAGTCACCGAGAGGGAAAAGCGATGTCTGAAAACCTTAGAAACGATGGAGAGATTTCAAGTAATAACCATAATTTGGAAAATATAAGTATTTTCCTACTGAAGAAGTTAGAAGAAGCAGTAGTGTGAGGTTTCTTGCACTTGGCTATGCGATGTGCAACTTTATAAGATGCAAGAAGACCTCTTTGAGGTAACGCCAAAACCGTAACAAAGACTAATTTATAAATACTAAATTCTTTCAATTTCTTCACAAGGAAATCGCGAAATTTATATTTTTTTATCTTTATGCTTTGTCTGCAAATGCCTATTTAGTTTCGTTTGGTTTCATACTGTCAGCAGTCAAAATATTCAAACATATTACACACTGTGGTCGTTCTTCACCATTAACAACTATATTTATAAAACGAAAATTTAAATACTCGTCAAATATTTTCGCAAATGTACTTACACACTCAAAATTACATTTAGATACAATTAAATAATTTTCCATAATTGAAAAATATTTGCACAAACTTTAAATCACCCAGGTGCAACAAAACACAAATGAAATATTACGCGTCTGCTCGCTGCTACGCTTACTATTAAGCAAACCTAACTGAACATGTAGCTTGGTTTTGTGCGTTATGTATCCACTATTAAAGAACAGGTAACACGAGTTCTAAACAAGTTTTTATGTGTCACTTTTTAGGGGTTGGAATGTATATATATATATATATATATATAGGGTAAACCACCCAATTATTGGACATGGGGGAGTTATTGGACAGTTGCTTTTCAGTAACGTAAAATAAGATTTCTGTTTAAATAAATTCTTATGTTTCCTCACAGATGACACTCTTAAACCATTGAAATGAAATCTGTGCAGCCTCATATCTGTCACAGTTTTAGTATTGGCGGGAAAACAATTTTCAGTTTGTTGTGTAAAATGAATGTGATTTTCTTACCGGATTGTTAAGGTAAGTTAACTTCAAAAATATTTTCTAATTAACAACAAGCAGATTATTTAGTTTCACAGTCATTTTGATGTATAGGCACAATGATAAAGTGTCGATTCTGAGAATTTGAACGACAATAACTAAATAGGTTAGGTTTTGCACGAGTGTCCAATAACTAAACCAAATTTTTGCTACTTTTTAGTTGTTGGACACCGTGTCCAATGACTGATTTTTGTCATCGTTTTCTATTTGTATATGAGCATATTGAGTTTTTCTCACTCTTTCATTCAGTACGAGTTTCATGGCTCTAGACATAAGACAACTAGTTACTGGATACCTGTCCAATAACTAAATAACGAATTGTCCAATAACTGAAAATATGTTGTTGCAGTTGCATGAATTGGTTATTAATCACTTGATCATGCCAAAAAAAAGCCAATACGACGCCCAATACATCGAGATTGCGACAAATGATATAAAATGCAATAAATTATCGTTACGAGCAGCGGAAAAAAAATATGGCATACCAAAGTCTACACTGGAATTCAAAATTCAAATTAAAAAATCCGGGACATAAAGACACATGCGGGCCTTCCCCCATACTTACTTCGCAAGAAG
>JABXWE010015736.1:0-31106 GCA_014611495.1 Limonius californicus
ATTTAAATTTTCTAACAATTGTTTGTATGGTTCGAATACAAGGAATAAGTCTTTCGGGATATTTTAGTATAAATAAGTCTCTCGCAGTTCTTAAGCTGTTACCATTCTGATACCACATTAGAATTTCCACTTTTTCGTTTTTACTGTAAAAGTTGTATAAAAAACGCAAGAAGACACTAAATAAAGACTAATTTTATTTTTTAACTTTGAATTAGTTTGATTGTTTTCGCCACAGCATGCTTTAGTTTTCTGTACAGTTGGTTGCCTACATAATAGGCGTAATTGATGTGTTCTTTTTAAAAGTATACATAGGCAATGTATATTAAAAAGAAAAATTCCCTGTATATTCAACATCGTGTCTGACTAGGAAATGTTTTTTGTCTATGTAGGATTTCAGAATACGAAATATGTTGTGGGGAAGTTTTTTTAAATTCTTATATAGCAAACTTATGTGCTACACCTTATCAAAGAGTTACGTGAATGATAACCGCAGTGCAGTATTTTTACTTTTTAATATAGAAATTAATAAATAAATAACATAGGCAAGCCTAGCAATTTCAGATCTTAATGTTGTCAGTAATAAACGGTAAGAGAAAATATGCTTCTTATTCCTGTGCCTAGGGCAATTGCCTATTAATTACCTACACTGAGTAAGGGCCTTCTTTGCACGTGCTGACCGAGCCAGTATGTTCTGAAATTAAATCCTAAGTGCAACTTATTGGAATGCAATAGTTTTATTTTTTTAATAGTTTTCTCAAATATGTTTACGGCCTAAAATAGAACAACTCTATCGAAAATATACAAAATGTAGATGTTTCCAGCTAAATCCAATTCTGATGACGTCATATGATAAACATCGTTGACGTTACAAATGAGTAAAGAAAAAATTTGATTTTTGAAAGTTTGTTCAAAAATACCGGAACCCGAAGTTGCCAAATGTAATTGCGTTTTACTTATACTCGTATAAATATTATGGCGCACAAATATGACCGATGAAAATTTCAGAGAAATAGTTCGAAGTATTTCCCGCTTATAAAATCTGGACATGAAATAGCGCGTACTTAGGCGAATATATGATTTGCATGTGGTGGGTCTTCCAGAAATTTTCGAATTCTCAAAATGGCTCACGAGAAGAGGGTTAAATACCAGAAATAGTTTCGTTCCCTAAAACGCGTTGTTCTGCAGTAATTTAACTTCAGTGTCTACTTCAATAAATTTGCAATCTGCGCTGCGCAACGTTATACAAAAATGCCCCATCATTTCGGAAGCGCTTCAAAGTTATAAAGCAAAATTCCTGGTGCCCATAAAAGCGCACAAGGCAGCCAAAACAAATTTAAACTTGACTGAAAGAGAGTAATGAAATGGAAGAGATTCTCTGTGTGTGAAATTTGCATGTATGATATTGCAGAAAACGAGTAGAAAGAAATTTTTACAAACATGAATAAGAAATAAAACGATTCAGAACACCAACAATATTTCCCAAAAAAAGCACTGCCGAATTGTTATTGTAAGATTACAGTTTTAAGAAAATCTGAGTCGTTCCGTAAATGCATTTTTATATTGGGAGTTTATTTTGAATGGTGGGCATACTATGGTATTTGCTACTGTACTTGCAATGCGATTTGTGGTTAATTAACACACGTTGTTAGTTGCGCCTCTTCAGCTATGATGGTTTTATGAAAAATAATTGTGCAGGCTGGGGATTTTTACCGGAAATTCGCTCTTTAATAGATTGCAGCAATAAGACCAATAATTCAGTTATTAGGGTTTGTGTTTTGCAATCGACGGTACAACATCCGCATTCAGCTATTAAATAGACCAGGGGTAACGCCTTCGAGAGTTATTTGAGTGACCAAATAGGGGGGCCTTCAGATGGGGGCGGACGTAATGCGATACGTCTAAGAAAAGGCTTTTTTGTCAGCTTAGCTATGACACTAATAACTCTACCTTAACCATTAAGTTGGGAGGTGGTATATTTTTCGATCCACGAAATCCTGAATCTGCTTCTGCGGGAAGGACTTCGGAGCGGCGAGGCTCCAGGTCCCTTCATATAGTGTGCTAGCTGAGCGTAGTGGCAATCACTACACTTCCGGTGAGTACCAGCGAACTGTTGGGGTTGTGGTAGGTTCTAGTATACCACACCCGTGAGTCGTTATTAGACAATCACTTTTGCGAGTCGTGAAATCAATAGAAGGAACAAATTGAAATATGAAAGCCGACAATTGGCCCACGAAGCAAACCTCTGTAAAATTATCAATTTTTTGCTCATCATCATCATCATCTGACATGGAGCTGACTCGAGGGTCAATCCTAGATTACGCCAGGCCCACCCCATGCCAATAGGTGGGTAGGGATTTAATGGATAGGGTGGGATCGGGTGGGGTATTGCACAACGTTAGTAACTTACTTCCTGTTTAGTCATAATTTTATGTTATCTTACTCAATTTTATATTGTTTTGTTTAAATATATAGATATTAAAATAAAGAACGATAAAAGTAAAATCTGTTGATAATTGTAGGAAGAAATTGGCAGGAAATGTGGTATAACGAAATATACCACCTTCCGGGTAGTGTGGCAATTGTTCGGTCTCCCGACTTAAAGGTTAATGTTCTATTGATACTAAGAAGAAACACAAGTAAAAACAAAAAATAAGTTGCGAAATAGACTGCTGTAACGGGACGATAAGGATTTTTTTACAAAACAGTACGCGGGTCGCACGGGGAAGAGTTTTCTGACGAAACGACGTATATTTTTTTCCAAAACTTAAGGGGCGAAAGATATATAATATTACTATATAGAGATATCTTGACATACTAAGAGATTATGTTATCCTGCATAAAAACGAAATAGTCGCATACATTATTTATAGGCAAGATGGTGTTCTCTCACAACGACCGGTGGCAGAATATATTTGAAACATGTTTTAAGTTCACATTAAAATTATAGGATTACCTAACGGGTATGATGTTTAATCGAAGATCAAATCCAACTCAAACTAAAAAAATAACGCTAAGAAACAATGTGTAGCTATTTAACCCGAAATGTTGAACAATGTCATGTAGTTTTAAAACAAGAACCGACGAAATGCAGGACATCCAGTAAATGCGTCGTCTGCATCTGTATAAACAAATAATCGATATCATTGTAATTTTCGGTAATATCGCTTACGCAGTGTCAAGCTGGTACGAGGCAAGACTAAGCTCGTATGTGCTACGAAATCCGCGTTGGTGCGTAATCGTGCTTCAACTGTCTGGTGTATGTGCGCGTGTAGAGTCTTGTTACTCTTTTAAAGCGATGGTGACACGAGAAGTGCCATTAATTTAAGCCCAATGGTAAATGGAGACATGAAGCTAGTAACGATTACCCAGACAACCAGAAAAATTTTCTGACTCCTAAAATGAATTGAACCAGAAAACTTTAGAACTATTACATCCAAAGCCTGACTCTTTTACCACTTAACCACTCCAGTTCCGTACAAGTAATAATGCCATTCCTAATTAATCGTAGCATGTCTATGCCAAAGATCTATTTTAATTACAATTATTTAAAAGTATCAAATACTACCAAGTCAGTATATTGCTTTATAATAATTGTATATATTAAAAATTATGGGATATGCTTTAAAAATTATTATAATTATAATATTTTTCAACCATGCCGGTGTCTTGAAATGGTACTTCTAATTTGACTTATATCATTGGAGAGAGTAAATCACAACTGATTTCACTAGAACTAAAATGCGAAAAGAAAAATATCAAGCACTTTAAAAAATTACCGTTTTTAAATATTAGATATAAAGATCTAAACCATTGTTTTTTACACAGTGGTTGGAAATGTTTTCAATTCATAATTTTGTCAACCTACTGCAGAACTAGAAATAAAAAATTAAACAAACACTTACAGGTATTTGACAGAAATTCGGTATATTTAGAGTTTCAATATGTATTTCATATCTTTTAAATAATTTGTTGTAAAGCTTTACCTATATAAAGTAAAGAAAAACAAATCTTCAGGGAGTTCAATCTGGCGATCAAGGTGGTGTTTTAGGTGACTTCTATACAAAAACGCTACATACTGCTAAAACGACGCATTTTCACCCATCGTAATGAATTTGGGTTACAAAAATGTCAATCCCATTCTTCAATAAATCTATATATCTATATCCTATAAGTGTACCCTAAAATAAAGAAGGTCCAAATATGTAGATGAACAATTTTCTCCAGTATTAACCACTAGCAGATGTAAGTTTCTTGCATTTTTCGATCATTCTATAGGTATGATAACAATAAGATTAAGTTAAGTAGAGCTCTCACACAGGGAAGGCCATAACAAAGTACCCGATTTAAAAAGGCCGCCATCAGTTTCATTATTTTATTCTTTCGATGAAACAATATTTTCACCGACATCATCCACGTCGCCCGACTCCAACTGGAGTCTGTAAACCAGGTGTTTTTGTCCAGTACTTTTTAGGGACGATGGAAGCACTGCTGTTCAGGCAACCCCAAGCGCTATAGAACGACGTTGGAAAACTTTTTATCACCCCAATTAGAAGAATTTGTACTGAAGGATATATGTATGGTTGCAACAGAACTGTGCGACGGTGTACACTTGCCGACAGACTATAACCATTTTGAGAAACATGTTCCTGGAATGTTTAATTTATCGATCTGGTGATTAACATTGGTCGCCCAATCACCAGATATCATACTTCCTGATTTTTATGAGGCTACCTTATGGACACGCCAATATTCTTCAGACTCTGAAGCAGTTGAAAGACAACATCCATCGAGAAATAGAAAGTATAACGAGCGATGCCTTGACACCACTTTTGGAAAATGCCGTAAACAGAGCTCGTGCATTGAAGTTAGAGGCGACCATTTGAACGACATCATCTGGTCTAAATTGTATAAATCAAAGATTTTTGATTTTATTTCATATTTTATATGGCGGCCACATAAAATGGGAAAACTTCATTATGGTCCTCCCTAAACTTACAGAAACAAGATAAATACAGCACAGACATAGCTTCTAACAGTAAAAATTAATATAATTTTGTTTAAAAACACATTCCTCTAAAATCAAAGCATTTCTTTCGTTGATGTAGTCGTTTTTCAGCTTTTTTTTGTACCGCCAATTCCGTTCATACATTAATAATTAAACTCACATTTTTTTATGGCAATTTTGTCTGATAAACTGCTACTCTAAGTAAAAATTCCATTATATCAAGGAAATCTACGAGAGTGCCGGATCACGAAAACTTTAATGAACTAATTTTACGACATAATATGGAATAACTGGAGAACGTTAATAATAAAAAGATAAAACGAAACTTGTATAAAGCAGGCACTTTTAAACTGCTGGCATGCACTTTTACAGCACGCTAGAATATCGTTTGAGAAAAATGAGAAGAGGGTTAAGGCTCCTGTGTGACTCGATCGACATAAACTAAAGTATTATTAAAACACGATGAAACGAAAAAAAACTGAGGCGGTATTTGTGGAACTATAAAGCCAACAAAGCGTTTTTACTGCATCATGAAACAATGACGCTAAGTGTTTCATAAACCCCCAAATGTACAAGTAAACTCTGCGATAATACAGAAATGCAACCCATAAACCATTCTATAAATTCTTTACAGCATAACACGAGCTTTAAAAATCTCGGCCGTAAATTTCAGTAACACGTACTGAAACCGATACACCGTTAAAATAATTTAGAAAACTTGGCCAGCTCGTTTCTGGACGCGCTTATAGAACAATGAAGCAACGAGCGAATTTTCAGTGTACAAAATCGCGTGTGAACACAAATCTATATGGTAGCGTGATTACGGGGACCTAAGCAAGGTAGACTACCGATGAATAGAATCAGAATAAACTCTAATTAACCAATGATTTATAACGAACACCCTCCCTAAAACGTAAGAAAAATATTTGATGCGGGTATTCAACGTTGAATTACTCGCAGTGTAATGAATCATAATAATAGGAGTAGCTATTTATTCAATTTAAAATACTGAAAAACAGGCAGGATTTTCAGTTACTACACAAATTCTAATTTTATATTCCTTTAATGCGCTATCTTAAACGAATAGAATCTGGAAACCAATAACAGAGAATGGATTCTCACACCTCCATACGAAAAGACAAGGAATATTAGAGAAAATGTTTTGAAACGCATTTACTATTGCACTTTATATAGAAATATACATAATTTTAAACAGCCTTTTATTATCTATAAGTTGTCCTAAAGCAAAAGTTATCTTTTAATAAATACAGGAAAAAAGTTCATTGTTGCGTGTCGTACTTTCGTTTTTGTTTTTTAACCAATGGGAACTCCACAATTCCCATCCCACCCAGCTTATCCCGGCTTAGCACACTCCGTGCTATACATCGGGTCTAACATGCCATACCCTTGAAAAACCCATGTCCCAATTACAACTAAGACACCACAAACATCTTGGGAAAGTGCAGTGCTCAGGATTCGAACCTGGCACGATAACTACGAAGCCAAGCGCCTCGGCCACTAATCTACCGCGGTCCTAGAGTATCGCACCTGTCTAAGCAATACTGCATGCAATCTGATACATACAGTATGGGTCGGAACACGCTTTCCTGCGGGACGCCGGAGTTGATTGTCTGGAAATCCCTATATTCGTCTTGGTTCTTAACTCGGAAACGTCTTTCGTATATGTAGGATTTCAGAATGCGAAATATGATGCATGGAACATTTTGTAAAACTGTATGTAGTAAGCTTAAGCGCCACACATTATCAAAGGCCTGAGTTATATCAAGCAATACCGCCATGCAGTATTTTTAATATAGAAATTAATAAAAACTAACACATGCAATTCTAGAAATTCCAGATCTTAATGTTGTGAATATTAATCGTGAAGAGAAAATTTTCTTCTTCCTCTGTGCATAGGTCAATGGTCTGTTAATTACCTACAATGGTGTAAGTACTGTGAGTCCTCTTGCATTTCAGCTAACCTGAAATTGACATTATAAACATTCCTTTAGTGTAGAAAAGACGTGACTTTTCATTCCACAGCCCGCTGGGGATCAGCTTTTTTTGGATCTCTTGATATATTCAGAAAGAATAATACAATTAGCACCCAATAATAGGAAGGAAGGCATTAAGATCAATGGAATAGTATTTAACATCAGATACGCTGACGATGCGATTATCTTCGCTGACAACAAAGAAGACCTCGAAATCCTAATACATAGAATATATGTAGAGAGCAAAAACATGGGGCTGAATATAAATATTGCAAAAACAAAAACCATGCTATTTAACAGATTTAACGATGATAGTATAGATATACGAATAAACGGTAAAATTATTGACGACGTAACAGACTATAGATATTTAGGAAGAAACATCAATAACAAAATGGAACATAGAAGAAGAGGCAAAGGATCGAAATAGCTAGAGGAGCTTTTAATAAAATGAAGAACGTTTCATGCAACTTAAAAATCTCATTACCGCTACGACTAAGACTTTTGAAATGTTATGTTTGGTCTACACTTCTTTGTCGATGCGAAACATGGACCCTAAAGCAAGCTGCAATTAAGAAAATTAAGCATTCGAAATGTGGACTTACAGAAGGGCACTAAGAATCTCATGGACTCGGAGAATGACTAACGAAGCAGTAACCGATACCGGGTCAGAACCCCTATTGATGAAAACAATTATAAATAGAACAGCAAAATACTTTGGTCATATGATAAGACACGGAAAATAAAATGCGTTACAGACCATAATAGAAGGGAAGATAGAAGGCAAAAGAGGAGTTAGGAGAAGAAAGAAATCCTGGCTGAAAAACCTAAGAGAGTGGACATCGCAGAGCTCGACGACACTAATCCACAACGCAACAGAAATACGCTATGATGATAGCCAACCTCGATTACAGACGGCACGTTAGAAGAATAAGAAGAAGAAGGTGTTGAAAAGCACGCACAGCATTCGCAAGAAAGTCAGGATTCAAGCTATGGCATTCGGTACGTGTGCGATCTTTTAATTCATCAATACTTTGTATTGGAATTTCTGTATAAATTTTTGATTTCCGGTATCGCCAAGAAAAGAAGTCATTGGGCGACAACTCTGTAGAACGCAGGGGCCACCGTACGGGATCGAATATTCCTATCTAATGTCCTGGAAACCCGTCGTTTACAAAGTTTCTTATAGTATTCGTTGAATGCGGAGGGGCTCCATCCACCTGAAACCACGGGTCATCGATGTTTAAGTTTTCAATTGCCAGAATGATGTCTTTCCTTAATAGCTCTAAAAGTTTGACTGTATTGAGATTACCATCAATAAAATATGGACCGATAAGCTTATTTTCAACAATTCTTAGCCATACGTTAACTTTCCCAGTGCATTGACTGTTAGTTAAGTTTTGTAAATAGCGGTTAGTGCGGGACCAATATCTAAGGAACAAGATTAGTGGGATAGATAGATAGGATAGATGCGGAATTATAATACACACCTAAAATTTTGCGAATTGACTTCTCCATTTATTGTGAAAGTTGCTTCATCACTAAAAACTATCTTATTTAAAATGTCGTCATGTTCATTTAGCAAATTAAAGAATGTTTTACAAAAGATTGATCTTTTTTCTTTATCTTCACCGAATAGTTGTTGGTGATTAGAAAATTTGTACGATTTATATTTAAATTCTTTTAGTGTTACAAATACCGAGGTTTTAGAAACATTAAAATGTGAACTTATTTCTCCTGGTGATACTATGGGGTTTACTTCAACGTAGCAAAAAATATTTAATTTCATTTCTTCGGTTAAAACGTGATTACTTTTAGTTCTTATTTTATGGGAATTTATTACGCATCCCTCTGATTTAGATTTTCTAACAATTGTTTGTATGGTTCGAATACAAGGAATAGGTCTTTCTGGATATTTGACTGAAAATAAGTCTCTCACAGTTTTTAAACAGTTAGCATTCTGATACCACATTAGAATTTCCACTTTTTCGTCTTTACTATACATGTTTGTATAAAAAACGCAATAAGACACTAAATAATAGTATATTCTTGAACGAGTGTAGAATGACAGTTATTATTCACGAGGATGAAAATTCTGTCACGATCCGAAGGCGAGTGACAGAATCATCCGAGTGAATAATAGCTATTCTACACGAGTAGGAGACTATACTTTCTCTACGACTATTTCATAGGAAGTTACAATTTTTGGTCTGAATCAGTATTATAAAAATGTTGCTTTAGATGAACGTATATCGGTTCACTAGCCACAACGACTTTATGCCGTGTGTACTGTTTCTGGGATTTCCTCGGCAGTAAATTACACATCGTATTCGCGGTTTCCGTTATTTCTGGTGGCAAACACATCTCAGCGTTTTCGCTGTTTGAATTATTCATACCTAGTTCTTACTGTTTTTACGAATACGAAAATTTAAAACTATTTTTGACAGTTACTTCAAAAACAAGTGGGAGATCCAAGCGCTAACATGCCACGCCCATTATATTCTGATTCATTATCCCACCGTTTTTTACAGAATCCAACGGCAATGGAGAATATCTATCATTCTTCAACTAAAAAGGTATATGTAACGAATACATTATATTATAGTCGTAGAGAAAGACTAATTTTCTTTTTTCACATTGAATTAATTTGATTGTTTTGGCCACAGCATGCTTTAATATTCTGTATAGTTGGTTGCCTATATAATAGGCGTGCTTTTTAAAAGCATACACAGACAATGTATACTAAAAAGAAAAGTTACCTGTATGTAGCAACGACCAGTAATGCTGTTCACAGTGTAATTATGTATACATATTACATAGGCCGTACAATTATAACTTTTGATAGTAGATACAAAGAATACATACGCAGATACATAGAAACCCCCAGAAAAATCCAACTACGCTAAACAATTATTAGAACACAACCATACATTTACATAAAAAATATCATAACATTTTTACACTTCTGTGGTGATAAACGTAAATTGGATATACTCGAGGCCTCTCAAATTCACAAACACACTTTAACAAATGTACCTTTATTGAATGAGCAAATTGCCCAAAATTCTACGCGAATGAAAGTTTTGGAATAAAAAACCGGAGCTAAGTTCGAAATCAAGATCCAGTGTCGTATTGCCCTATCTACAAATGTTTATAAATTTTCTACTGCTGTAGAAAATGAAATGCGAAATGTCGAAATTCGTATAAAACTGAAATAAAAACGTTTAAATTCTGATTATTATTGTTTTTAAAATGTAAATATGATTTTCAAAGAAGTAAGGCAAGAAACAATTAACAAATTATCTGTTATGGTACTTACACAAATACAAATAAATTACCAACATAATGAAATTAATTTCCTCGCAAATCTTTGAATTTATGACAAAGAAGCCACTTCTATGTCACGGGTATATAACGTTGCAACTTTATCCTTTGAGTAGGTATCATAGTTGCCTTAATAAGAAGGACCCCGCTGTTTATTTTCTGCGTACGTAGGAGGCAGAACCATAAAACAACTCCGTTTGTTATTTTTTTGTCAGATTGGTAAAACGTGCGCAAGTTACAAACGGTCAAAGATGAGGATCCCGAAGGTCCGAGTTACTAAATATTTGCCCAAGTCGGTTTTTCAGCAGATCTAGTTAATAGAGAAGATCTTCGGTGCTAAATGACCACTTCATTTTTACTTTCAACAGACAATACTACAGCACAGGACAAGAGTTTCCAGAAACGACTGCATCACGTTGCAATAATGTTCACGACGTATAGAAAGATTGATTAATACTCTCCGTTCTATCGCAAAATAAAAATCATTAGTCATTTTAAGTGAAGTGATGCGACGAATTCATCTCAAAGTTATAAGTTAAATCGGTTCTGATACTTCCGAAACTTTATTCTTCAACAGGGAGCGACGTTTACACAGGATGCGTTTAAAAACAGAAATAAGAATATGAAGGGACTTTGCAACAACAGTAAGGTAAATTTAGCTTGTAAAATATTCGGTTTTCTCTTCGGTAGGCATAAGTCAGTTACACTTGTGTAGTAAAACCACATAACAGTTAAATCGTTTGAAGAAATCGCTACACATCGAAGGTGAAGCAATTTCGCCTAAACTTCATTTTTGGAGTGCTTTTTATAGAAGGCAATGCTTGCTGTGTTCAAAAACAATAGTAATATACATAATATTGTAACGACGCGACGAGTGACACACAAACTGATTATTCTGTAATAAATAACAAATAAGAATAAAATCTAAAATGATTGTTTGATTGGTTATTAAAGAAATACAATTAAATGAACTTTGAAAAAACTCCTTACCACCACGATAGATACAACACCTAAATAGGCATTTCATCAACTAAGCGGTGATCTTCAGTAGGAACTTGAACTAGCTAAAGTAACACTTGGCTGAGGAATACCTCTGGAGATAAGTGTTTTACCAAGTCAACAATGGAAATCAAATACTATTACTGCATTTAATATCCATAATTAAAATTTATTAAAATTGATAACATTTAAGTACGCTACAGTAACGCCTGAAAACAAATTGCTTAAAAACAGCGTGACAAAGCATTTCGAACAATAGAATAATGCGCGTTCAGAGACACCCTGTATTCTCCCAAATCTGAATTTTAAACATAAATGCGCATTTAATGAGCCCTCTCGAAAATTTGCATTTCTGAGAGTTTTATTTTCCATTGGTACAATATAAAGTAACCAGATGGTATCGTCCGCATTTATTTAACTCAAGAAGAAGTTATAAAACGAACAAAGCGACGACTCGCTCGGGAGCTGCAGAATTGGCCAAATGAAGCGGTTATTGCATATTCCGGTAGCATCGCGAGGCGCACTGGGACCGTAACTGCAAGAAGTGGTTACATGCAGATTGCATTCACAAACGTTAATGCAGTACTTCTTATGCAGTTATATTAGCTGTTTTACTTTTCAGTTCGTTAGTATTAGAAGGAGAATTACCGGAATCTTGGTAGATGTAGCCCAGATGAACATGCTTTTGCTTATTTGCTGCACAACACAATAATTTACATTTCTAGTTCCTGCTAAGGATTGAAAGCAGAGTTCGTTTAATATCTTCAAAGGTCACGTTGTTGCTGTAATATTTTGCACATTAATATTACTAAAATAGCTGAAATTGCTTGCAGTGTAATCCCACTTGATTATTTGTATTTCTTCCAACAATTGATGTTGTACAATGTACATCTAAATAAAGAAGAAGAAAAATATCTAGCGTAAATGCAACTCAAATACTCGTACACACCGAACCCGGTTAGGATAGAAAATTCCACAACATAAACCTAGAATGTGAAAAAACAAACACAAACTAAATAAACACTAACGAAGATTAGAAAACATAGAATGGACCAAGAATATGGTTAAAATACCAGCAAAATAGTTATTTCCAACTAGAAAAGTTAGTATTACACGTGTTTAACAAGAGTTAGTTAATAGTAAAACTCGAAAAATGAATTACTTAGAAAAATCCGCAAAAAGAGATCAATATTGAAGGAAACGTAAGCAGTCTTGAAATATAATGGCATAATTGTATATGAAGAAAAATTTCAAAAGAAGGAGAAACCATATGGACGAAAGTACAAGAACAAAACGAGAACCGGAGGTGGGAGAAACAGCAATCCAGAAGAACAAGCGCTAAAAAGAAATAGTGATAAAGAAAAGTGACCAAAAAGGTTACGAGGAACTAGTACACCGACAAGATGTGACGGGCCAAACGTGGCCCCACGTTGGGCGCCAAAAATCTTGTTACGGGCCAAACGAGCTTTTTCGTCGACCCGCAACAGGACAGACGGAAAAGGCCTTCGGATTAGCTCAGATGAGTTGCTACCTTCCAAATCACAGCTGGTTGCAGGTTCTCGTGGAAGGCCGAGAAGCTAGCAGCTTACGGGTATCGGATTCACCTTTACTGTGCCTCCTCTTGTATATAAAGCTTACAAAGTTGATGCACACAATACATTAAAAATAAACAGAAGTAAAAGATATGATGAATTGATGAAATTGGTAATACATATAGTACAAGAAAAATATTCAGAACGCTAATAATTGTAGTTAAGCACAGAGGGAAGGTTGAACGGTCAAACAAGATAGGCTCGCCGCCAGTGGCTTGTGACATTTACTTTAATGAACCGATCTAAGCAGCCAGTGACGTTCGAGTTTACAGAAATTATTTAACTTTAACTTAAACGAATAATGAAACACTGGGCAATTGATGGTTGTCTCACTTTTTACATTACAAGGAAATTAAACTGTTCTATTGCTTAGCCTTTAACGAAACAGGGAAGTCAAACACTGTACAATATATTGGCAAGTTTTACCTTAGTTTTCTCTTCGGCACGGAGTACAGAGAGGCACAATTGGGGTGCTCCTAGGTTCTTCGGGAAGAAAGAAAGAAAACAATGCGCAGGCACGCCCCTGAAGACTGGATCACGAGGGAGACACAATGCTATTGCCAGGACTTTCTTTAACGAAGGAAAGAAAGACGTGAACTGCAAATGCCAAAAACTCCGCCGCTGCACAGGATGGTCACTTGCAACGGCTCAAAAGAGACTATCACGAGGTTGAAAGCTTCTATTCGGACAGAAGTCGAGATTGTTCTAGAACAAATCCTCTTTCCGGGTGCCTTCCGGCGCATCTGCGAGCGAAGAGTTCCAAGAACTGCCTTTCGTCGGCAAATCCAGACATAAGTACGTCAAACGGAACAGATGGGAACTTTCAAACGCGAAGCGGCAAAACTTAAACGAACATAACAAAGAAAAAGACACGATCCTGTATAACAGCAATTTAGAAACACCTCAGCTCCCTCAATGGCAAACATAGCAAGCTCCACGGAACAAACATTAGATTAAAAGCAAACGCAGTTGGAAACTAGCCCTACAAAACGTAGGTTAATACAAAGACCAGCCACGTTTCATTATAACACATAATGCGTCAAGTACAGATCACGGAAGATGAATTCAGCCACATTTCATGTGCGTATCAAGCAAGTAGGAGAAATGGACGAAGAAACTATGTTGAATTACAAAACTGAAGTATAAGCCGAACAGAAAATGAAATGGAATAGCTACAAAAATTTAACAAAGGAAACTATACTTTTATGTATCTTCTTCTTCGAGTGCTTTATCTCTTACGAGACGTAGCTAATTTCTCTTCTATACCTGTGTTGCGCGTTTAGAGTGCCACATACATAGAGGACCTACAGCTTAACGTTTTAGTATCCAAAACATCGGCAACAATAATAAAAGACGTGTACATTCGTACAAGCTGCAACTTAGATTACTTTCCAGTAGTAGCATTACTCCAAAGCATAAGCAATAGGAATCAGGTACAGACGGCAAAGAACAGAAAATGGGACTGGCAGAAGCTGTAAGACAAATATGGAATAGAACTTGTAAAAAATAAACCACAAGAGGAAGAGACAAATGAGAAATGGAATACAATAAAACAAATTGCCAACAGACAAAGGAAGTGCAAAATAGGACTAGATTGAAATATTTAGAAAATTCCTCGGCTCAGAATAAAAAACAGTAATGCAAATTATACACGCTAATGAAGTATCAACAACTAAATTAACAAGTTAAAAGTATAAATAAAAATTGAAAGAGGAAGAACACCAGATTCTAAAAAGGAGTACGAGAAATTACAGAGGAACATATCCCGAATACAAGCACCTGCAGAGACAAAAACAAGCGGAAAATTAAAGAAAGGAAAAAATTATAACAGGATAGGGACAACACTTTAAAGAACTCCAAGAATCAGAAGATGGCTACACCCACACTGTGTCAATAGAATACAAACGGTGGAAATGCAAATCAATCCACAACTCTAGAAGGCGCAAAACAAGTCACAAGCAGTTTAAAAAATAACGAAGAAGCTAGCCAAAACGGTATAACAACAAACGAAATTAAAATCCAAGACAAATACATAATTTAATAGGCAATTGCTGAGAACTAGAAGATGAGAGTAATTCAACCAATTTACAAAAATAGTGATAAAACAACTTGTAACAATTATAGCGGTATCACACTGCTAAGCAGCACCTACAAAATCCTGCCAAGCCCGATAGAGAAGAAACTCACAGTATACAAGGAAGAAATTATGCAAAATAATCAAAATTAATTTAAATTCCACAGGAATAATTTAAAAATATTGCGGCAAACATTAGAAAAAAGGTGCACACAAAATTCTAATATATCGTCCGTTTGTAGACTTCCAACAGGCGTTTGCCAAAGTAGTATGAAAGGGGATAGCAGAGACGTATTCATACGCTTGGGGAACAAAAAAATTCAAATAATTATGAAGATCTTGTCTGACACGATAGCACGATTGGTAGTGCAAGGAGAACACTCAGATGCTTTTGAAGTCAGCACTTCAGTAAAGGCAGGAGGCACCTTATCAGCAACAGTTTGTTGTAATTGTAAAGAGAGAAGTAGTAGTAAAAAAATCAAGATAGAACCATAAAAACTATAATAATAATATGATAACGCAAAATAGAAGGAAAAAGTCTGGTCCGTGTATAGGTGAATAAGTGCAAGGAGCGACTAATAAATGACAGGAAGAAATCAAACGACGTGATCGTAGCCCTGTGCGTTTGTATCGATAATTCGAATAATTTATCGAATAATACAATATATCTAATAACGATATAAGAATAAAACTTATTCGATATAACGACTAAATAATTATTTGAATAAATTTATGCGATATATAGAATAAATATTTAACCATTTAATTTATTCGATATATCGAATAAATAATTATTCGAATGCGAATTATAGAATAAAAAATTATTCGAAAAATGTATTCGAATTATCCAATACAATACTATTCGCAGAATTATTTATTCGATAATTCGAATAAATTTATTCGAATAAATTACTATTAATAAATTAATTAATAATTACTTATCCGTTTAAATAAACCTACTATTCGTATAAAATCCCACAGAATGAAAACCCAAACAAAAAATAAAATTAAATTTATATGCAACGTTTTCCTGATGATTCTTCTGAAAAAAGTGTTTAGGTGATTAGGATTTGTATACTTTTCGATACGTATTCAAATGATTTGGTACTTATTCGAGTAATATGAATAATATATAGAATAGTTCTATATTATTATGGAATAACAATTTTATAATAAAAATTATTAGATATATCGAATAAACAATTTTTCCATATTTATTCGAATAATTCAACATTTATTCGACTAATTCTATATTAATTCGATATTTATTCGAATTTCGATATATCCAATATATTCGATATTTAATTTTATTCGATATTCGATACCCAGTTTCTGATATCGATACCCCTACGTGATCGCAATATGTTAAATTCCACAAGGGGATGCAGCACCCAAGGAAGGAATGAAGAAATGTTTCGACTAGTGACATTGTCATGGTTATTTTTTTTTATTAAAATTTTACCTTTTATTGTTATCAGGATTAGACAGGAGAGTAGTGGCCGAGGCCCTGGACTTCGGAGCTAATTTACTAAAATTGGTTAGGTTCGATTCCTGAGCAGTGCACTTTCCCAGTGTGTTTGTGGTGTCTGGGGCATGGGGGTTTTTAAGGGTGGGGCATATTAGAGAGGTGTATAGCACAAAATGTGCTGAGTCGAAATAACGTGGGTGGGATGTGATTAAAACAAAATACTTTTTAATATTAGACAATAAAATTTTATATCATTTTACTGTTAAAGCAGAACTACATTTTTATTTAGTTAACTATTTTATCATGTAAAGCTTGTTTCATTAGCTGTGAAAAGTTCTCAATTTTTTTAACATTTCAAGTTTTACCTGATTTCACTTACAAGTCGGGAATACTAAAAATTATCTGCTTTCTGTAATTGTACCTTCAATTGGAAGTTACCCTTATAGGTCTACCTATACTGAAACCAACGCAGACATTAATTGTTGTGTACGGATGCAGCAGTACCTCGGTAAATAGACGCAGATTTACGGTATATCCACACTCTCGTATTCTGACAGTTACCGCAGTCCCAATAGATGAAAGCAAACCTCGTCAGAGAAATAGCCCAAATTTAGTAAGTTATCCCCGTCGAGGTTGTCTAAGAAGAGAATTTTCATTAGTGTGCGTGGATGCGTCAAGCTTTCGTGGAAACATACTAGACAGGAATCTAATATACTACGTAAAGAGTTTTTCAGAAGATGAGTACCTACGGAGTATCACGAAATATTGTCAAATTATTTGTATCACCTACTATTAATTCAAATTTAAAAATTCTTAAAATTTGTTATATAAATGACTCTAAACAAGTACACCATTGATATTGGCAGTTTTGTTTCCCACAATAAAGATTTTAACCTACTGTTTCGTACGTAACTTGTAGAAATTGGTATTAATGAATAAGCCAAAACAATATTATTAATATTTGCAACAGGTTTTATTGGTTTTTTTTTGCTGCTTTCTATGTATTATACATACACATACAAGTTATGATGTCGAACAACGTATAACGCAAGAAAAAACTAATAAAACCTGTGGAAATTATTATCACTGTTTTCGCATACTAAAGGTTTAAGTATTCTCAAAAGAAAAGAATCCGAGGGAATTAGGTCCGGTGATCTTCACGATCCATTGCACGGACCACCTATAAACACAAATTATGTGGGCATATTCAGCATGCATAAACTTCGTATGACTTGGAAAAGTATATAAATTGTAAAAACATGTTGCACATGAACCTTTAAAGCAACTCCATCAGGTTCTTGGAATACCATTTGTTTTCCATGGACAATTTCGGAAGAAATAATGAAATGTAGTAATGCCTACTACAGCATATTCGTTTATGAAAAATCATTTCCTTCTGATCAGAGCTAAGGTTGTGGAGACGTTTATGTTTATTTTGACCCCTTCAGCATATACTGCAAATATTACAGTTTACTTCCAAATTATCCTGTATTTGAGAACTGCCACCAATTACTTCTGATATTCAAGGCCGGCCTACTGCTTTGTAATAAACAAGACGCCGGTGCTGAGATACTTCATTCCTTACCAGTGTGGTCCATATGGTACTATAGAAAAAGGGGCCTCCTCAACTATCTAACTATTATATTTCAGCTCACCAAGATGCCACATGTACACGTATAATCCATCAGGTATAACAAGGAATAGCCCCGTGTAAAGAAAGATCTTAGAAAAATCATGCAGTGTCGCTTGAGTTTAGAAATTCAAATACAAAATCTGGAATCATCAGGCAAACAGTTACCATCTGTTGTAGGATATTATTTACATAATTTTCGCAGATCGTAATATTATTGTCGCGAATAAAGTAAAAAACTGACATATCTACAACCATCATCGATGTTGATGGGCGCTTTGATATTTTAGCAACAGATGGTCCCCATATTGGAAACATAACTTTTTATGGTTAAAACAAACTCCGAATGTAAAAGTAATCGACGTGTCAGGGCTAGCAACGGGGATGTTCTTATTTTGGGGGCACAAACAAGTTATATTAAGTTACTCTTCTTATCTTGCTGCAGAAAGCTGTACGGAAAAATTGAACTTTTCCTATCAACTGTTGCAAGTTATCCAATTTTGAATATCGAATGCTTTTATTTGATCTTGATACAATATAAACTAGACGGTATCTGCATGAGCGCGGCCCAATTCATAAATTCGTGTAATGTTGCCGCCACCTCGGCCGAAACGCTCGGGTGAAAAAGAGACGCCCCGACGCTTTGTGGGCGACGCCTCGCTAACAACACGGCAAGGGGTGAGGAGATCTCACGTGCCCTTTATGGGCCTCTCATCATAACTGTGTAACTGCAGACCGGAGTCGAGCGCAAGTTTTGCATAACTACCCCCGAGAGTCGTATTCGGAGCATCTCTCTCCATCGTATCAAAACGCTAATCTCTTATCTCTTTCCTGCTGTTGGTACTAAAACAACCCTTTATTTCTTTATTATTGTAGAACGAAATGACGAGTGAGACATTGTTAAGTCGCCTGGGGATAGCGCTCTATCTGAGACATGATGTGCTGTTTATTACCACACGTCTGCCAAATGAGTGATAATTTCTAAACACAAGTACAATACGCTCTTGTGCCTTGTTAGAACTAATTGCTGAATTTCGTACGATTGATAACATAATCGCCATAGATCAATGCAAAGTGGTAGCGGTAATAGGTTAAAACTACGCTTTCAGAAAAGAATTAACAAACTAAATTCAGCAGCTTAAATGCAGGAGAGTTTTGCAAGATCTAACTTTTACAAAACAACATTTTGTTGGGCACTGCTGCGTGCGGCAGTGTGTGTGCGGATCCCTATACGGCCTTGCGCAATTTTCTGACCATTCGAAAATTGTACCAAAAACAAACATAAACGTGAAAGGGTAGGTAGGAGCAAGAAGACAAATCCGAAGGCAGAACGAAATCAAGTTGTAGCTGTGGTAAAGTTTTGCTGCTACCGTTTATACCAACAAATAAATAGAAAAGAAATTAAATTTGAGGGATGCTTCAGAATGATCAAGACCTTTATTTCTTATTTATATTTTCTAGTTAGAGTGTTAAATAAGAGTTTGCAATGTACAGCTCTATATTAGAATAAGCCACAGATTTTGAGAATAAAGATCAAGACGATTTTTTCTCTTCAAGCTAAAATAGCAATCAGTGCAACCTGTCCCTAAATTCATATTAATCGTAGTTATACGAGGGTTGCCTTTTATATTTCGGGATTAGAGAACAAAAACAAATATTTATCGCCGAAAATGGCTTTATTGTTTTTCAAAATATTCTCCATGAAGATCAATACACTTTTGCATGCGTGTGAACCGATTTTCGAAGGACTTTATCTACTCCGATTGAGGTATCTCCAAAACATGTATTTTGAACGCTTCAACCGCTTCAAACGTTGACCTCGCAATTTATTTTTGATGTTGGGGAATAAAAAAGAAGTCATTGGGTGCCAAATCAGGACTATATGGCGGATGACTCATCAAATTGACGTTCTAAGTGCTCAAAAAGTCACTTGTTCCAGCCGATGTGTGAGAGCTCGCATTGTCGTGGTGGAGAATGATCCGACTTCGGCGGTTGGTTTTCCTTATTTCTCCGAAGACTTGTGGCAAACAAATGGTTATGTACCATTCAGAATTGAACGTTCTACGTTGCACCAATGGTACGGTACAGACATGTCCAGTTTTTCCGAAAAAACAGGCGACCATTTGCTTCGAAGTGCTTCGAGCACGAACAACAACTTTTGATGGGTTTGGCTCGCCTTAGAAGACCCATATAGTTGACTGCTATTTACTTTCGGGCTCATACGCGTAGATACACGATTCGTCACCTGTCACGATGTCATACACATGTTTTGAAGCACCGCGATCGAATTTTTTGAGCATTTCTTGCGACCAATTGACACGAGCTTGTTTTTGAGCGAATGTCAAATTATGTGGGATCCAACGCCAACAAATGTTTTTTACGGCCAAATGTTCATGCAATATTGAATGTATGTTGGTCCCACTAATGTGCAAGGGTACCTCAATCTCACAATAAATCACATGACGATCTTGCAGTATCAGTTCACGATTTAATACCATTTTTTGGCCGATATGCATTTTTCAAGTTACTGTAAACAACACAAATAGCGCTCGTACGTCATAACGTTCTGAGTACGTATACCGTCAAAAATGTCAAACTTTACGACAGAGACGTCAGTTGCCAGATGGCAGCACTAGGGTTGCCCAATCCCGAAATATAAAAGGCAACCCTTGTATACATACAACATTACGTTGTACTAAAATAGACAGACATTGATAAAGATATTCGCCTGAAACTTACATCCAGTAGAATTAATTTGTTATGCGTAGTAGTGAAACTATGAATCACAGTTTATTCTTTACTCTGTACATATAATTTTAGAAACAAAAAATGTATGGCTAAGACACGATCACGACATAAAACTCTTGAAGACTCTGTTATAAAATATATAGACGCCTATTAGTTAGTGTTTGCAAAACAGACAAACTTTATTTTTGTCAACATTATATTAATTGTTAGTTAGTTAAGTTTTAATAGGGCATTGCGTATTTAGCCGGGGAAAGAAATTTTGTTACAAGTTAATGTTGAATAGATATTACCAACAATCCCACTGGAAATCAAATCGTAAATCAGTATCAACCGAAAGCAGAAGACGTCCATGAGACTGTAAAAGTGAATATACATGGCGTTAATGAATGTGTTACAAATTTATAGGGTATGTAGGAGATTTAAATTACACCAACTGTTAAAAAGAAATTTAGATCCAGATAATAAAACAATTTAAATTATACAATAGAAAACACTTTAGGTGCAAGTCAAATAGAATCTGAAGTATTTTCTTTTTATATATAGTAAAATCTGTAATTATTGAACTTTACCTATTACGCTCGTTATTCAAATAGATGTAATTCATAACTTCCCCATTTCGCTATCAAAATAAATCTTCATCATTTTAGACAAATCTCGAATATTTTGTTAAAGTGCTCAGAAGCAAAACCTGGAGTTCCTGAAAAACAAGTGGAAACCTGTATTTATTGTAAAATATGCATTTATACCCAAAATATTCAAAAAGGGGGTGAATTTATTTGGAAAATCTGGTGAAGAAACGAATGCAACAGCTGGCAACAGAATAGGAGAAATCAAAATCCGAACACTACATTTGCTTATTATTCGATCACTCGCTGCAAAACTCTTTATTCTATTCTACTTCTTCTTCTTAGAGTGCTTTATCTCTTACGAGACGTAGCGATCTTCTCTCCTATGCCTGTGTTGCGCGTTTTTACAGTGTCACAGACATAGAGGACCTACAGTTTAACGTGGGCTCCGAACCACGGGAAGTGTAAACACTTCTACTCCAGAGAAGATTTACTAGGCAGAATACCTCGCTGGTTTGCCATTGCCTTGCGAGGGAGAACGGCCGTTAAAAATCCGATGTTCCGGTGCCGGGAATTGAACCCAGGACCTTCAGCGTAGAAGTCTGATGCGCTAACCTCTAGCCCACGGCCGCCTCTATTCTACTGTAATTCATAAATTTCATCCCAATATCAGGTCGGGTCATGTTGCTACAACTACATACCAAACACTGCAAACTCAACGTAATTCGAACGGTTCTAGGAAAGTTCACCGACTGCAATTCACCGACGGAAAGTTCACCGACTGGAAAATTCACCGACTGGAAGATCCACCTACTGGAAAATACACCGACTCGCAATTCAGGAAATATCGTCAATATATCTGAAAAATTAAAATGTGCTGATTTTGAAATAATATTCCTGAAAATGATAATGATGAAATTTCGAATAAAACACATTTTATTTAAATCATTTAAAGGAAAAAAATATTTTATTTATTTTATTTAATACCTAACCTTAATCTTAAAACACTTTTCTACATTTCGTGGTTTTTAATAAATAAATCGTCACCGATCAATTGTAGAATCGATGAATTTTCCTTTCGACGAATTGCGGGTCGGTGAATTTTCCAGTCGGTGAATTTTCCAGTCGGTGAATTTTCCAGTCGGTGAATTGTCGTCGGTGAACTTTCCGTCGGTGAATTACAGTCGGTGAACTTTCCGGATAAACATTCGAACATACGCCGCAACTAAAGACAAATCAAATGAGGAAGTAGAGACAGTCTATGAACAAATCGATAACATATTACAATGCGTCAAATCACGACATATCGCCATAGATCTAGGTGATTTCAATGCTAAAATTGGCAAGGGAGAATACAACAAATATGTAGGAAAATATGGACTCGGAGCAAGAAATGAAGAGGAGACCGTTTACTACAATTCAGTCTACAGAAGAACTTAATCATAATGAACACCTTTTACCAGCTTCCAAAACGTCATTTATATACCTGGAAAGCACCACAGGACAGTTCTGAGAATTTGTAAAAAACCAGATAGATTACATTATTATTATTGAGAGGTACAAAAATATAATAAAAGCTATAAAAACCTACCCAGGCACTGATGAGTCATCAGATCACAACCCTGTAATAGCTAAAACTAATATCAGACTAAAAACACAAGCAGTAAAAACAAAGAATAAATGTCTCGCAATTAAAAAACCAAGAGACAAGACAAGAAGTACAGAATAAAATAAACAATAACCTAAAAATCACAAAATTAAATACATCAACAACCCCACAAGGTATATCCAACAACGGAAAAATTTCAAAAACGCATTATTAGAACCTAGTAAAGAAATACTTACAAAACCAATACAAAATACTAAACAAGATTGGATGACCCCTTCAGCTCATGAACATACGACGAAATTTAAAAAATAATAACATTGGATATAAGAAAATACAAAAAGAAATATGAGCAGAAATAAGGAAAGCAAAGCAGAAGTAATCCAAGCCATTCAAGTAGTAAAGATTGGAAAAGCACCGGACCCAGATGTGTTAACATCGAAAATACTTCAACTAATAGAATAGAATAGAATAGAATAGAAGAAGATAATATCCATATCCTAGTTGACTTATTCAATACCATATATTCAATAGGGATAATGCCAAACGACTGGCTCAAATCAACTTTTGTAACTCTTCCCAAAAAAACCGAATGCAAAATTATGCACAGATCATCACACATTAAGTTTTGTGAGTCACACCCTGAAAACATTACTAAAAATAATACACTGTAGAATATGCAGAAAATTAGTACAGGATATTAGTGAGACACAATTCGGCTTTAGAGACGGTTTTGCAACGAGGGAAGCACTATTTGCATTAAATATTCTAACACAACGTTGCATGGATATGAATCAGGAGTTGTATATCTGTTTCATCGATTATAACAAAGCTTTGGACAAAGTTCGACACAATCATCTTATTCTATTACTAGAGGATAAGAATTTGACCCCAAATGACATTAAAATCATCTCCAATCTATATTATGATCAAAGAGCAGTTATAACAATAGAAGATAAGTCCACAGAACAAATTGAAATAAAAAGAAGGGTTAGGCAAGGATGGGTGTTAACACCAACACTTTTCAATATATATTCAGAAAAAATCATGAAGAAATATTAGCAGACGAGACAATCGGAGTTAAAGTAAACGGAATATCTATCAACAATATAAGATATGCTGATGACTTAGTACTAATAGCCACTAATCTAGAACACTTACACAATAGTGAATAAAGTAACAGAAACAAGTGAAGAATACGGAGTAACTCTAAACATGAAGAAAACTATGTTTATGATAAGAACTAAAATGATATAAAATAGTGGAAACATCTATGTACAAGATGAACCTATAGAGAAAGTAGAAAAATACCTAAGTTCAATTATTATTAATAACTACAATAACTGTTCAGAGGAAATAAAAACACGGATAGCAAAAGCGACATCAACTATCATCGAAATGTATAAAGTTTTATGTGGAAGAGACCTCAATCTCGAACTACAAATAAGATTAATCAAATGCGATGTACTATCAGTGCTATTCTATGGAAAATAGACAGTAAAAAGTTAGAAGCGTGTGAATTATTGATATATAAAAGAATATTAAAAATACCATGGGCAGACCACATAACGCAGAAGTGATGCGGAGAATACAAAAAGAATAAGAAATTATTATTACCATCAAGAAAAAAAAACTGCAATACCGGGAGACATTATGAGGGGAGAAAGATACCATCTGATTGATTGATTGATTAATAGCAGGGTTTTGAAGTAGGTTAGTTAGACCGGTTTGCACTTGGACTCTATAGTCTTTTGTGCGCCCCCGATTCTTTCAAAGTAGATCTGTACCCTCAACGAGTTGCTGGATATTTTTTACGAGGTTTTCATGTGTGAAGGTTGTTTCACGAAGTGCTCCCCGAATAGTTGCTGTCTCTTGCGGTAAAGTGCTGGATAGTCGGAGATTATATGTGAGGGTGTTTCCTCCTCTTCTTCACATAATCTACAGAGTGTGTTTCCTTTGTATACACCGATTTTGTGAAGGTGTTTTCACAGGATGGATGGACTACAGGACTACAGTTGTTAGTCTGCGAGAAGGTGTTCCAGTTATTTCCTTCCCCAGTTTTTGTCCCTGTACTGCCTCCCAGCGAGAAATGTATTGTGTAATGGTCCACATTTTTACTGCTGTTCGGATCCTTTGTTTCGGGATACCGAATACAGGTTCTGGCCCCATAAACGGGGTGGGTGCACCGTCAGGGAATCTGCGTTCTCGTTTCCCTCTACCCCGTTGTGGCCTGGCACCTATATGAGCTGAACTACGTTCTTCTCACACAAGGATGTCAAGAGGTATAGACATTCCCTTGTTAATTTGGAATTAATGCGAGGTGATTCAAGTGCTTTTAAAGCTGCTTGACTGTCAGGTAAGATGCTTATGCGTTGTTGGGTATAACATCTGCTTCAAGTAATAGTACAAGGAAAGATCCAAGGGAGAAGAGGTGTTGGAAGAAGAGGCCACTCACGGTTTAACTGTAATGCAAACCAACTGTTTAGATCGGCTACCCCAAAAATTCGCATAGCAATGATGATTGCCAACCTTAGTGATGGAGGCGGCACCTGAAGAAGATACACACTCCTTGTCTATTCAATTTTATTTTGTTAACTCGAACTTTCTTAGCCGGTAACCGTTAAGAACAACCGAGATGATGAAACCGCGACATCCAAGCAGGATCTAAAAAAATCCGCTAAAGAAAATAATAGAAGCAGTATTTGTTACGATAAGTTCACGAAGAAAGTTGTTTCTTAAATCAATTACAATTAACAAATATTGTTGTCATATAAAGCAATAAATCATTCGCTTTTGTAAGTGTAGATAATGTCCAACGTGAAAAATAAACGTAAAGCTATATATTTGGAAGAAGTTAGCATCCTATTACCATTGTAAACTAAAAGAAATATATCAAAAACTTATGGAAATGAATCAGATGGGTGTGAATTCCCCGTTTGAAGCTTTTCCATTTTTATTAAATTTTATTTAATAAAATTAATATCATCACTAGCCATAAACAAACAGGTCAATGACCTAATTAAGAATAAGAAGAAGAAGAATATCATCACTTCATTATTATTATTATATGCTTTTCGTGCCGCTCTATTTGCATTAGATCTAGATGCAAAATAGTCAAGTAATTTTATTACAGATGTACATACTTTTCTTCATTGCTGATGGCGTACTATAATGGTAATTGTGGCTGCTGTGAAACAAGGTCAGAGTGAATATAAAACTATCTTTATGTAATTTCATTGCGTTAAAAATCAGTTGTGAACAAATCTCAGGCAATCTCCCCGGTTTCGTATATACAGGGAATATATACGACACACAATACCGATCAGCAGATAACATAAAACTTCACAATAACACTCATAAAAATAAAAACGTTAATCATTACAGTGCCGTAATACACTGACGAATGTGTTAACTCTGTCAATGTCAACATTTCAGCATGGCAGCAAGGCATCCTATTTATTATCACGTCACAAAAGCAAATAAATATTTAGTTGATCTGGTTATATCACAGCATTCCGTCGATGATGTCACATCGTGATGACAATTTGATCAATTTGAAAGTTAGTAAAAATGTATTATATATGATAAAATATGTTTCCTACGAGATTCAAACATACAAATGTCTGCAGTTGCGATTTATACTGGGGGATTCTAGTCAAATATAGATGTTGGACTATAAATAAACAGAGATTTACTTGAAGTCCATATAATCTTCCTTGTTAGTTGTATCAAGAACCAGAACAACCGCAATCTTCTAAATATGGGATTCCAGAGAGTTTTATTATAATTTTGTAACTAATATAATTTTATTAATGTGTTTCATTGCTAAAATAATAGATTTTATTATTATTATGAAGCTTTCACAGGCCTTAGAGGCCCATCGCTTTTGGTGTGAGACAAGGCTAAGTTAGTTGTGCTATGGACAACAGGGCCCGACTCTGCGGTTTACCGTGTTGGTGCGTAACCATGCTTAACCTGCTGTTGTGTGTGAATGTTTTTTGATGGTCTTGTTATTCCTTTAATGCGACCGTAATTCGAGGAGTGCCATTAATTTGATCCCCAATGGCAAATGGAGACCGGGACCCAGTGATGACCACCCACGGAATTAGAAATTTCCGACCCTGGAGAGATTCGAACCGGGAAGCGTTTGGACTATTACATCCAAAGGCTTGGCTCTCTACCACTGAGCCATCCCCGCCCCTAAAATAATAGATTATTTTCAATTAATACATCTTTTAGTTGCAAAAACATCGGTTAATGTTTTAATAAAAATATAACGTAACATTTGCTGTAGACCATAGATCGGCAACTCTGGGTCCTCGGGTCGTATGCCACCTCCTAGGGCCTTCAGTGTGGCCCACTTAGTTTCGTCAAAAAACACTTTTTCGTACGGCCCGCATATAGTTTCGTAAAAACACTTTATCGTTCCGTTGCGGCGGTCGATTTCACTACTGTTTGTTTGTTTTTTTTGTTACTTTTATTATTAAAGGAACTTTAATCCTTAAGTTGAAGAATTGTCACACCACCCGGGAGGTGGTATATTTTTTATACTGTTTTTCTTCCTATTTCTCACTAAAATGATCAATACATTTTACTTTTTATCGTTCTTTATTTTAATATCGACTTATTCAAACAAAACAATATTGAGTAATATATCGTAAAATTATGACTAAGTAGCAAGAAATTTACTAGCATGAGCAAAAAATTGAAAACTTTGCAGGGCCAATTGTCGGGTGTTACATTTCGATTGGTTCCTTCCATTGGTTTCAATAATCGCAAAACTGATGTGATGTGGTATACTAGATTTTACCACAACCCCAATAGCTCGCGGGTACCCCCCGGAAGGGTAGTGACTGCCAACTGGCACACTGAATGGAGGGTACATACGTGGAGTCCCGCCACCCGACTTCAGTGTTCTTCCCGCAGGAGCGGTTTCAACATTTCGTGTATCGAAAAATATACCACCTCTAGATTTAGGAGTTAAAACAGCGTCACTAGTTTCATAGTTAAGTTTACATAAAACCCTTTTCTTAGAGGTGCGGTTGCCGACCCCTACTGTAGACAGTGGACACACAATTCAAACATTTCTGTGCGCATCATATTTATTTGTATTATTTTCCTAGTGGCGTTTCTCTGATATCTATCAACAACATCTACTATACTGAAAAATTAGATATTTTTACTAAAGACACACTTTTTTGAACTCCTATCAAACCCTATTTGGAAAGCGCTAGTGGTAGAGGACGGACCTTGGACTTATGCCTAATGCTGGTTGTAGATGTATAGCAGAAAATACTATTTTTGCAAAGTAAGAAGAACCATGACAATGTTAGAAGCTACTGGAAGTATTGGACACAACAAGTGGAATAGATGAAAGCGATTTACAATGGATGAATGTTTTCAAGATGTTACGAAAGAAAATATAACCAACTATCTGAACAGGTACATTTCAGTTAGAGAACATGGTCATACTATTCTAACAAAGAGATTAAGATGTTTGCACATAAAGTGTAATTATACCAAGAGTTACAGTCGGGAAATTTCAACCAAAAGGTCTTCTATTGCAATGGATTTCTTAATAATCCTAACGAGAACAACGGACAGGAGCTAACATTTGTTCTGATAAATCTTGGGTTCATTTAATGGATATACGTATAAAGCGTGGAGTGCAGAAAATCTAAACTACTTTATTCTGTGTTAAGCTGTTTTACACCCCATTAAAGTAGGACTGCAAGGAGCCCCATGATGTAGAAGATACAATTTTTTAATTAATCATAAAAGGAGAGATACACGTAATATTTTATAAGTAAATACACTGAGGCACGGTGACTTACAACTAAATCTTCAACATCTAAATGCGGGAAGATATATACAGCTAGGACAGTAACGTATACACGCTTATAACGAACAACCTCTGGGTGGCAAAATAATGGGAACTTTTTGTTCCTATATTAAAAAACTAGCAGCAACAAATACATAAAAGTCGTTTTTCTGTGATATTGTATGTGATTTAAATATTAAAAAATATAATAAATATATCTGTGATATTAACAAATGAAATATGAGCTTTACTGTACAGCACATATTCATCATCATCATCATCATCATCTGACATGGAGCTGACTCGAAACAACATTTTCAAAATAAGTAAAAGTGCTTCTATATCTTCCGATATTACAAATACCTCCCGGATATAAAATAACGTAATATTGTGTCGAAGATTATAACGAATATTATCTTGTGCACTTTACATATTTAAATAATATTAATACAAAACTATTTATTTTCCTATTATTAAATAAAATACTTAGTTCCGAGAATAACTGAATATACGGTCATAACTTCGGGCTTCCACATACCGCAGGTAATCCATGTTTCATAATATACATACATGACCAAAATAATTTTTCGTCTTACCATCTTGCTTGGCGAGAACTGTAAACCATTTTATAAGGAATAGGCAAGGATTTTAACGATAAAGAAAAGTATAACGGATTAGTTAATAATAAATAGAATTTAAAAAGTAGTTACTAGAACGATGCAAGCGTAGAGCAAGATAAAGTTTTGATTCATAATATATTTTCGTAACATGCAGTTGTTAAAAATTCAAAAACTTTACATTCATTATGTTACGTGCTGAGCCTGCTTTATCCAGAATATGGTATATTTTTATTGAATTTATGTTATTCACTCTCGCCATCGTTTGTATTAGACAAAAACACTCTGCCACTATCGGAGTCATGGTGCATAATTAATAGATCTATATCTGCGCAACTTAAAATGTAAACTTCTTCGTCTGTTTCCAGTAGCCTCTCCTATCGGAGGTAGGTAACCATCATGTATGCTAGATATGGATCCTTTAAATAGTTACTTTGAAATACAATCGAATCGTTTTCTTATATTGTTCAGCTAAAATATTTTTCGATACTGCCTTGGGTCATAGTTAATTCATACTCATTTCCAGTACAAATTTATATCGTCTTAATGAATACAACAAAAAATATTTATATAATATGAAAATGGGTAATCCACATGTATTTCAATATCGATAATGTAGAGATAACGCGCATAAAATACTTGTTACATATTGTAATACTTATATGGATTTACTGCATATTAAATAAATATGCAAAGGTGTTAATTTCAAACCGGTCAGAGTTTTATATATCTGGAAGTGAAAGAGGTATTGCAAATTACTCTAAAACGTTCCTACAACATGGAACATCGTCAGGAAGCCTTCCCCATTTAACACCTTACGCTTTAGGTACTCCAACAGAAAATTTCAAATGGTAATAGCCACTTCGTTATATCTCACTTAAAAGCCTTACAACATTCTATTCAATAGTAGCAAACAATATTTTTGCCTGATTCGTTGCGGTAAAACAGAATACCGTCTCAAGATCTTTACATTTAGCTCAAATGCATTTCTTTTCATGGGATAATTTAAATCTGTTGTGCCAGGCTATTCTGCAATTTGAGAATAGATTTTACGGTGTTTCATTTCGACGGACGACATTTCGGCCGATTAAAAATATCAAAAGTATACTTCTAAAATCATAATAGTTAACACTGCTTAAATGAAACATAACGTATTACTTTTTTAATTTCTTTTAATTAAATTAAAGATTTTCTGTAAAGTTATTAAATTCTGCGAGAAAAATTGGAAAATAAAGTATGTATATACTTAAAATTCATAAACGAAATCAAAAATCTTTAAAAGAAAAATTAAGAAGTAATTTTATTTAAAATAAAATCTGTAAATATGTAGGAAGTTTTTATTTCAGAAAACTTTAACTAAACATTTTACAGTTATACTAAATAAGAGTAAAGTTAAACTTGCAATTCAAAATGGTAAACAATTCCAATGCTTAAATATATTGATAATCATATAGTATGTATATATACAAAGTGATTTTTTAAAAAGTCAATTGCAGCAAGCCTAGAAAAAACGCTATTCCGTCTGCAGTCAGCTGTAATGAGCTTTGAATGACATTTACCTGTATGTCAAACTGTGTGACAGTTCAGGTAGTTAAAAATTTTGACCCAACAAAATGTGAAAATGAACAAGTATTTAGTTGCAACTGATTTGTAATTTATTAA
>JABXWE010015737.1:0-50817 GCA_014611495.1 Limonius californicus
ACGGCATCCCTTGACAATTGCGCTTTGAGGTATCTCGGCTGCAGCGTCAAGTTCCCTTAACCCTTCACCTGTCAAGCGCTTGAGGTATCTCGGCAGCTACGGCATCCCTTGACAATTGCGCTTTGAGGTATCTCGGCTGCAGTGTCAAGTTCCCTTAACCCTTCACCCGCCAGCGCTTTGTATTCCAGTTCCTTAATAATTCACCTTGCACCTTCAGAAAACCACCCTGCGAACCGGCCTATAACGGCATCTTTAGTATTTTGCTGAGCAAAGAGTTTAAATTTCCTAAGGAAATCGATGTACTTGAGATCACGTCGCACTACCTCGGTTAAAGTTTCCTGCAGCTCCCTAGCCTGAACAGGTGAATACCGGAGGTAGTAATATTGTCGTTAATAAAAGTATTAAACCTCTCTGGTGTTTTATTTCACGTATTTAGCTCAACTACTCTAGATCCGAACCTAAGACGATCACGACGAGTCACGACAAATAAAAGATAAACACAACACAAGAGTCCGTAACGTTACAATACTTTGACAAGAATCTCCAAAATTACAAATTATATAACATTATGCAATACAACATCAGTAGGTTATGTGTAAGTTGCAATTTGTTGTACATTTTAACTGTATATGCATACGTACTTACAATATAAATGATAAAAAATGTTTGGACATAATGGTGTAGGTACTATTAATACATTTTTATTTGATACAATACAATATTGGAAAAGCAGAAATAAATAAAGCCAAGTTACAAGAATTATTGTTTTCGGTTGGTTAAGATTACAAGCTCGTTCAAATTTAGGTTTTAAGGGTGTAGTAGCCACAGAAATTACGCTACAAAAAATTTAAATTTATTTATCTACATTTTATAGATAAAAAGGTAGTGGTCATGGAAAATATTCAGTTTCTGAGTTATTAACACGAATTCAATTAAAAAATAATGAATGATTTCAATCGGAATAAATAGTTTTATTGTGATTTTGTCGTTATTTATATAACATTTTTAGATAACTGTTTGTACACACATGAACTTTAGTATGAGGGGTGGGGGGGCGGCAGGAACTAAAGCATTAGAATTATTTATACTTTTTTCCTTAATTTGTAATTAATTTTTAAAGTTCGGGTTGACAACTTCTGAAAATAAAATTCGTTGTATCTTCAAAATTTTTACTTGTTTAGTCTTTAAACTTCGTTACTTGCAGCAGTGGTTATTTTCCATTACAACCGCTTTTAGTAGGTTGTCTTTACTCATATAACATGCACAAAATCACAAATAATAGTAATTAATCCTTCAAAGGTAAATACTAACAGAATGGTGGGTATCGCTAAGAAAACGACGAACCTAACCTTTTATTTATCCCGTCTAAAGAATAACACGTTCTTGTTTACCGCATTTACCTGTGGTAAATTTTGCTTAACTAGAGGTGTACAATAGTAATTCCTACAGTCTTAATGTACTGCCGTTTGCATCTTCTTGATTTAGTATTCAAAGGAAATGAACTCTCTAGTAGTTGCCCTAACCAACAACTGCAGTTTCTGTCACTTGACAAACAATATTTTTTTCTAAGTACGGTTTTTATACACAGGGTGGCCCATCGAAAACGAAATAGGCGTGTTTTGTGACACTAAATATTAATTCTTCGAAAAACGCCTGAACACGCAAATTAATTTGCCAGAGAGCATGTAATACGAAAAATTCCTTTAACATATTTTTAATCTCAAATTGGGGCGATTTTCGCTCTAATAATTGTAAACGGCAATGGGTAGCAAAACACATACCATTTGAAAGCTCGATGAACTTGCTTTACAGTAGTGTTTTCATTTTTGGATTCCGAGCATTAGTATAGTCTCAGATTAACTTTTTAAAGCGACGTCATTTTGTCCTTGTTTCACTATAGTAAACAAGAAGAATTTTTTTAATATTTAATGCTAGTTTACAATCTACTCTCTATATCTTGATCGAAGATTGACGTGGAGTTATCATATTAATAAAACATAAACATAAACAAGAAATCTACACTTAAAATACAATGTGGGACCCTAATTTATACATCTATAATTAGACCCATTATCACTTACGGAAGCAGTGTGTGGGGTGCAACTTCAAAAACTAATCTAAATAAACTACAGGTGCTACAAAACAAAGTGCTACGCATCATTACCAATGCTCAGTGGTTTGTTCGGAACACACAACTGCATAGAGAAACCGGCATCCCTTCAATTCAACAATTTGTTTCAGCAACTTGCAAAAAATTCTACAGCCACCTCAATAAGTGTAGTGGCGCAATACATTTCAACATAGGAAGACGATCGTTGCACATCAGACTAAAAAGGAGACTACCGGTTGATATTTGGATGAGTAACAGTAGCGATAGTGAATGATCTACACTAGTGAACCATATTTCCCAAACAAGTGTGTGATATTTAAAATCGGTGATAATCTGAACTAAACAGCGGATAACAGACTAATGTATCCATCCAAATAGTTCATAAGATGGGCAGTAGACTTATCGTACGGTGGGAGGATACTTCGTTGATTGGTTTTCCAGGTTTAGGTACCATAATTATATGTGGAAATTTCTACATTAGCGGATAATACGATAATGTCAGCATACTGTTGTAAATTGTAGTCAAGAAGGATAATTGCTTTTCTTGGCAGTTCGTTTAGTATTCGTCCTCTGATAAGGTCATAATCAGGCGCCTTGTACAGGATGACCTGCCTAATTTCTTGATAGACTTCTCTTGGGGAAAACGGCTTTATGGGTAAACATATTTGACAGGGTATATCCAGGAATGCTTTGATCTTGTTGTCATGGGTATTCATAGCGGGTTCAAATGGTGTGAAAATTTCCGAAAGGTAGTCGGCAAAAATGTTGGCTTTCTCCATGTCCGATTTGGCCCAACTTCCATCTGGCTTTCTGATGGGTGGTATTAATATTTGTGGCCTTCTAAATTTCTTGGTTGCCCTCCAGATAGATTGATCGTCTTTAGAGAGACTGGTAATGTTGTATTCAAATGAGGCATTTCTCGCGTTTTCCAGGGTTCTATGTAATTTCCGTGTGAGTCTGCTATAGATAAGTTTATTTTTATTGTTACGTGTTCCCTGCCATTTGCTCCTGGCTCTGCGTGTTTTCATTACTAATGCTCTTATGTGTTGTGGAATATTGGGGGTTTCTCTTGGTTCTTGGTTTGAGATGGGTGTAGAGTGCAATGCAGCTTCTTGAATTAGTGTTATGAGGTATTGTATTACGTCGTCTAGTTCATCAGATTGTTTAATTCATACACTCATGTTATTTTATTTTCTATGGTTTTTCGAAAGTTTTCTCGGTCTGCTTTATTACAAATAAGCGAAGGGGTGATTGGTTTGCTTATTACATGTGTATTTAGCGTCGCGAACACTGGCGTATGATCAGACAATAAATATTGATTAGATTCAACTTTCATGTAGTTAAGAGTTATACCGTGCAGTATGAAGAAGTCCAGCAAATCAGGTGTTCTGTTGGGATCGATGGGCCAGTACGTAGGTTCGCCAGTAGACATATGTCTGCAGTTTGATTGTTCATGGTTTTCAAAAGATTTCTTCCTTTCATTATAATAAGCCTTGAACCCCATTGGGTGTGCTTAGCGTTTCAATCACCTCCCACCATAAATTTGGAGGCTAGCGATTGGAAAAAGGTCTCAAATTCCATGGAGGATAGTGAGTGTCTCGGAAGGAAATATATTGCAGATATAATGAAGGACCATGGTAGTGCGTGCATTTGGATATTTGCCGCTCGGATTTTATTTGTTTGATAATGGGGCAGTTCGTGTTGCATGATGGAGTTTTTAATTATAACAGCAGCACCTCCATGTGCCGTTCCGTCAGGATGTATAAAATGGTAGATTTTGTCGTAAGGTGTTTTGAACACCGTTCTTTCCGTGAAATGTATTTCAGAGATTAATGTTACATCTGCTTTATTTATTTGTAAGAAGTTTAATAATTCAATTTTATGGTTTGACAGCCCATTGGCATCCCAGAACGCAATCCTTATTGAGTTGTCCATTATTTAGCGATTTTATTTATGACCGTGCTCAGCATGTTCAGTACCATGCTGTTTTGGTTGATTAATTGGTTAAACATGGACTTGAACTCATTGAGGAAACGTCAGTTGTTCTCCAATATCGGTTGGCTGTTGTTAATTTCTTTCTGGTATTCTTATGTTTGTTGGAAGAATTTGCGTATATTGTGTTTCCTAAAACAGTTGTGCTGCTATTGGGGGATGATTACGGTTTATTGTTGGGAATTCATTTCTGTTATAGATATCTATTTCTGGTTGTTGATTTAGACAGTGATTAATAGATATGCCTTTTGCCTTTTGTAAATGTTGATATATTTGATAGCCTTTGTAGCTGGCTGGATGATTACCAGTGCAGAGGACGCATGTTGCTCTAGTGTCCGGGAATTTTTTGCACATTGATATACTGTGTCCTCCTCCACATTTGACACATATGTAGGTCTTCGTACAATAGGATTTGGTGTGCCCGTAGCATTCGCATCTTGTACACTGCACAATGTCGTTCTTTTTTCTAGGCGCTTCTACGGTTACTCGCATGTTGCACAAGTATTTTGTTTCAAGTATGTCTATATTTTTCTCTTTAGGTTCGAGGTGAACGAAGTGTAGGGAAAGTGGTTCCTTTGTTTTTCGGTGCTTCTATTTCGTTCGTTATATTTTCAATAGGTATTGAATGATGACGACTTGAAAAGGATAGGCGGTTTTGGATGGACAAGAACAGCAAGAAACCGCCAGGAGTGGAAAAATTTGGAGGAGGCCTACGTTCAATATTGGACTTCATAAAGACTGAAGAGAGAGAGAGAGAGAGAGAGAGATTGAATGATGCAGGTTTCTAATTACCAAAAGGTAGCAATTGATTAAAATTTTAAAGAAAAAGAACAAAATATAAACATAATTTTTATTAATAATGGGTTGGTCCCCCCCTATTGGTTACAACTCCTCCACTCTTCGTGGTATCGATTCTAGCAGATGGTCGATTTCCTCTTAAGGTATTGTGTCCCAAGCAACCTGTAATTCGTGCTGTAGAACTTTCAGCGTCTGTGGAGGATGCAGCAAGTTCCTCAATCTTCTCCCCATAATGTCCCGAACATGCTCGATGGGCGAAAGATCGGAAGATCGAGGTGGCCATGGTAGGAGATGGACATTATCCTCTGCAAATCAGTCCATAGAACGTCTTGCAATATGGAGACGGCATTATCCTTCTGGAAAAGTGGGTCTTCTAACTGCTGAAGAAATGGACGAATAAGGGGTTCTACCATCTCATCCACATATCGCGTTCATATGGCCTCGGATGAATAACAAATGGGACCTACTCCCATAAGTTATAGCACCCCATACCATAATCCCCGCAGTTTGGTGCACATGCCTCGCAATAGAAAATTCAACATTGCGATGTTCCTCACGTGTTCATCTGACCCTCATACGGCCATCGTGCATCCCAAAACAGAATCGAGATTCATCATTGAACACCACCCTATGCCACTCCAGGTTCCAGTGCAGTCACAACCTACACCACTCCAAACGTTGCTGTAGGTGTTGAGCCGTTAGTGGTAACACAAGATGTGGCCGATAGGATTGCAAGCCGAAAGCTCTGATTCTGCGGTAAACCGTTCGAAGGGTTACAGGACGACCTTCTTTAGCTAACCATTGATCGGTAATTGATCTGGTACTGGAGAATCGGTCTCTTGTTGCCATAAGTCTAAGATGGCGGTCCTGCACCTCATTTGTTCTTCTTCGTCCCCCGGTTTCTCTTCTGCGACGTTCCTGACCCTCCCTAGGTTAGGGCGATTTGCAATTTCTCTGAACGAAAAACCTCCTGCGCGCAAACCAACAATACGACCTTTCCACGTTGGCGCACTCTAGGCATGATCACACCCTCAATACAAACTATCAGAAGTGAAAACAATAAAGAACTGAACTACATAAATCTCGCAAAACATACACCTGATAATATTGTTAGAAAAAACTAAAAGAACTGTCAGATAAGCCATTATCACTTGATCCATATGAATGAAATTTTAATCAATTGCTACCTTTTAGTAGTTAAACGTTTCTGCCAAGTTTGGTAAAAAAATTCCTACCCCTTCTTGGTGTTGCGATTTCCATGTCACTGAGTATATATACACCGGTGGCGGTTTTAAGGTTTTTGGTACTCGTTACTTGTATCTTGTATTGGTGTTTTGGCTAATGTATGTTCAGTATCTTCATATGGCAGTTGATCATATCTATTTTGAGTGTCCAGCTGAAATTTATCTGTCTGTTTAAATCTCTTGTGCTTTTTCATTGTTTGCCATGTATGTTGACTTATTGTTTCACTGTCTACGTTGTTATCATTTAACTGCATTGGTTGCGACATTGCGTTTTGGTTTGATTGATTGAAATTTGGTTGGAATGCAGGTATACTACAGTTTGTTAGTAATGGTGTAAATTGAGGCTGCTGAATTTGCTGATATTGGGTTTGAGGGATTTGTGAATTTAATTGGTACATTGGTGGCATGTTTTGATTAAATGTTGTCGCTGGTGTTTGCATATATTGGACTGGTGTGATATTACAGTTGGGGTTATAATTAGGATGATAATTAGAGCCGCCCGCCATAGCGGCTTACGGCTTTTTTTAAAGTTTCTCACTTATTCTTAGGTGTATAGTAATACACATTTATAAAGTGAACGAACGATTTTATATTTATTTGCACGTTATCAGAACAAACACTTGAACTCTTATCACGCGCGGAGCGGTCATTCACTACATCAACACCGCACGAGAATCAAATGGATACTCACAAGAAGAATTAAAAACATTAAAAAGGAGGTAGGATAATAATTAATTTTATTATTAGTTTTGTCAAAGTCACAAAAATACATATCCGTCTTGACATAATTTTGAATATTTGAATTTTTTCTACCCATTTCCCTTACTGTTTTCCATAATTGTTCTGTTTCGTGTTTTCTATATTCTAGCCATTGATGACGATGAGTGTAATCTGCTTAATAATGGAAACCTCTTTGGTGCAAATGTTGATATTTACAATACTATGATGATTAACAGGAGGGATTGCTTGCTTGCTTGCTTTGAAAAAGCGAGATCTAGGACGCGGTTTTCCAAGCATCTCTATACACTTAGGCCATATGGCCCATTGTACACCCTAACTAAGAATTTTTCCTATCTGGGGTAATTCCAACTCCAGTAGTGGTTTTTAACGTGTCGCACATCGCAGTGGCTCGGGACCTACGGCTTTACTTCTTATCCGACAGAAGGCGCATTTTCAGATTTTTCCCCGCTAGAAAAATCTCGTCGATCTTGGCCAGGTTCGATCCCGCGTCCCTCGGATCTAAAGGCAAATGCGCTAACCACTAGACCACCGAGGCCGGCAAAAAAGGAGGGATTACTATGAGTTAATCTGATATCACTCGAAAAATGGGTTGTAATTATTAGTTAATTTGTATGGATTTTTTAGTAGCCAAGAGTCAAGGAATGATGTAGTGAAACCACAATTTGTGTGATAAACATCATGAAATTGATAAAATCATGAATTATGCATATTGCAGATCATTCAGTTCGATTTGAAGTCATTTAAGTGTAAATTGGCTGAATGAATAACTGTTACCTAGCGATAATTTTGACACCCACTATAATATTAAGCAGCTACTGCTTCTGTGAATTATTTTGTTTGTAAATGAAGTGCAATATAAAAGTTACGCTAATTTTAAAATGTTTGCTTTTGAACGTAAGTTATTATTTACCAAAGTTTATGTTAATTTTATCTACAAATTTTACTGAATTAACAGAAAAATCTTTACACTGTAAGTTGTTTGCTTATAATGATCTAATAATGAATATCTGGCTAGCAATAGATAGTAAAACCGTTTTAAACGGTTAACCAATTAACACCCTCGCCGACGTCGTGCACTTTTACCTTCTAGTATCAACTGAGAAGCTTCAAGCATTCGGTATTTAAATAATCGAAATGAAGGAGAGATTATGCATAATTTTGTTAGTTTTATTTTCTGTGCTGCCAAAAGTATCAGAACAATTAGAATTTGTAGTTGCACACGAGAACAGTACAAGTAACATAATTCATTCTAGAAGAAAACGGTTTTTAGTTTTTCCCGAAGGAAGTTCTTTACAGTTAGGTTTGTGATGCTTTTAATAATTGGTCCCTATACCTGACATTTTTGATGTGCATTTTAGTGTTCTGTCTAACGATACCTATAGTAGGCCAGGGAAACATATTTACAATAGGATGGACGGCCGCTTTGGCCTGGGAACTTCCACACGAACCTATACATCCATTTAGGAAAAAGGAGGGAGCTCTTCAACGTGTTGACAGGCAGGGAGGCTTAGCATCGGGGGGCTGGACCGTACAAAAAGGGTCAACTTCAACAAGTGACAAGATTAAAAAGAAGACTTATTACGATTTTTCTCCTGTAAATTATCCCTCGTCACCATATGCCACGATCAAGGATTACTTAACGAAACCCGGATATAGCAAGATGCGATACACCGACAACCCCGATACGAGTTATCGAGAACGTTTTATAGGAAAATATGTTGACTACCGCCCCAGTTACGACTCCCTAGCGTTCAGCTCTTCTCTCAAATCTAATAAGGTGACGAAGGAAGAACCTCCGTTTCATTCGCATCCCGTGTACAAAGAAGTACACAGAAGGACGAGAAGAGGGCTTTTCTCTAAAATCGAGAAATTCCTCGATGCGTATGTACTTGTAACTGTAAATTTAGAGCTTTAAACTAACCACTCTTATTTATTTACCCTCTCATATTAAAATTATAAAAGCGATGTTATTTGAAAGCAAACAGAAAGGATAGAACTTTAGGGTGCAATATATGCAATCTCATTTACAGGCAACGTCAAGATGGAAAAGCGTGCTTATTAAAAGCTATCTGCGAGGTTAGCAAGGCTTCAGCCAACGAAGTGGGTACCTTCATGGAGGAAATTATTAAAGCTATCTTTAGGTAAAAGCCTTTCGCTGTTATAAGATTACTGTCGGAAATTTGACTAATGCGATTATTATTTCAGGCTTAAACCTTATAAAAATGAAAACGAAGGAGATGAATACGATGCAGCTGCAGATGAAAAGTGTAACTGTACAGAAAAATATTCCAGGTGTGCTACGTCTGTGTGGTCATTATTATAGGTTAACAAATATACATAAAATATACATTAAATTATTATCCATCAAAAACATTTTGTAGTATACTTATTTTCATAGTAACACTGCTTTTTCTGTGAAATTATGAGATGTTCCAGTGCAACTGAACCAAAGTGAGTGAGAATAAATTATAGTAGTATCGTTGATTGAGAAGTTTAAACTTAAACTTCTCAATCAACGGTAGGTAGTATCTTATTTTATCTAGTTGTGGTTACTTTTACATTCAGCTTGTTATCAAGACAAATTTGCAGTAGTGGAATTTAAAATAGACTAACATATACTAGAAGAATATGGATGATTGAAGAACATTCTCAAAGGAAGTATTATATACATGGTAGCTGAAATAAAATGAAATAACTTTTGATCGAAAAATTGGACACTCGTTTCCTTCAAAAAAATTTTATTATTCTGGTTACTCTAAAAGTAGAACTAATTATTACAAAATATGTCAGAAAGTAGTCGTTTAGAAAATTTTTATGAATTGAGAACGGCATACGTTAACTAGATGAAAATAAAATAATTAAACTTATACGAGTATAATTTGCCGTCCTTGATGGTGGTATCGTGGTTAGCACGTTTGCCTAAAGATACAAAAGACGCGGGTTCAAATCCGGTCGAGGTCGGTGAGATTTTTCCGGCGGGAGTTGAAAGTGCGCCTTTTGTGGATAAGAAGTTTTAGGGTTGATGTTACCAAATAAATGTACGCTGTGCATATAATACAAGATTTAATAAACATGCAACATAACTCGGTAACACAAATAATAATAATAATAATAATGAAATATGAATAAATTGAATGCTATCGACCTCTCCGCAGTAGTGTTGGTGTAAGAGTGGTAGTCTTCGTATTGGCGGGATGCGTTTCCCAACCCTTCTTGCACTCCCAGCGGATGTGACATCATCTTGGAGATGGCTTATTCCATTGTTCGTACCGATGGGAAAACTTGGTTGCTACAGTATCCCATTCCGTGGATCCGAGGAATTTATTGATTGGTGATATTTTTGGCTACCGCTACAAAGTAAATCCGTACGTTCCGTGCCACTGCGATATGTGACACGTTAAAAATCACTACTGGTCTTAGAACTACCCCAGCTAGGCAAAACTCATAGTTAGGGTGTACAATGAGCCGAATGTGGCCTAAATGCAAAGAGATGTTTAGTAAACCGGCTCAGTTCTCGCTCAATCACCACACATACACTGTAATTTTTCATTTTCCGTCCTTGAGGAAAACTAAAAATTGAGGAATCCGTTCTTCTAAAAAAGTAGTTTATTGATCTACCGGCTCTACTTCTAATGAAGAAAATGTGTTTTCCACAAGTGTACAAGTAGTTTATAATGAACGATTATAAGTAATACTTAATCGTGGTTTTGCGACAAAATCCGTCTTTTTTTTCATTAGAAAAATTGACGATTACAATGCCGTTAGATAGCGTGATGTTGGGCAAATTTAACGTAATATATACAAGATTATATTGTGTTTGAAAGAGCGAGATCTAGGACGCGGTTTTCCAAGCATCTCTAAGCACTTAGGCCATAATTGCTTTATATACTAGATATGAATTAATATTAATACAAATTAGTGATTTCAGATTTTTTTAGAACTGATTGTTCAACTAAGTATCTGTCTGTTTGTTTATTACGTTCAGGGCATTGGTATATTTGCTACGACATTTTTTCAGGTTTGTTATTTAAACTGTGTTAAATCCTATTACAACGATAAGGTCATCACGAATGGTGTTTTAAAATTAACTTAAATGGAGTTCCATAAAGTAAGTCTTTATAAATACGAGTAACTATTAGCCAGTCCTATTTTCTTCGTCAATCGAGATGCTTCTTCCGTGAAGGCTGGTATACCGAAAAAATTGGGATAGGTGGAAGGCATATACAATTAATATATGGATAGATTTCCAGATTAATTTAAATAATTACTTAATTGATGTCCATGTTTATCGTACTTAGTACGTTTTAATGTTTTTAAATGTGTTTATGTAGTATTTTTAAGTTTGGATGAAAACAATTTTTTTTATGAAACAAAAATTTTTTTATGAAGAAAAGATTTTTTTTCTTAGTTTCTCAAAACCCACCATCGCAATGTTTACAGGACGTACTGAGAACATAAACTTCAATTGTTTTTACCACACATTGCTAGAACTGTATCAACGCCTGCTTGAATATTGGCACTTTCATTTGAATACATTTTGGTAAATATCTCCGTTATTTATCAACCGATTTTGAAAAACTTTTTTTGTTGTATTCAGCATAAAGAAAGTTATCAGATGAGGTATCATAAGGGGTACTTTGCCATTTGAAATTTTAAAGTTGGAGTTGCTAGGGCTTAGAGGTTGAGGGGTGGGGGGTTGAAAATTACATCTCTAAATGACAATTTAAAAATAAAAATCGACGTGTCCGAGCATTTATATGAAATATTTTTCTCAACGATTTTATAGAATTTATCCGTTACTTTTGGGAAGCACTGTATATTATGTACTGCGCGATCAGATAAAGTTAAATGCGCGTGCAACAAAACGGCATATAATTGATGATTTCCAAAAGTTATGATAATAAAAGTTGACAACAACTAATTTAAACGTTACCGTTTTGTTGCATAGGTCACTACGATTACGTTTTGTTACGGTTTTTTACTAATTATTGAATACAATGGACAGATGTTAACAAGTTGATATATACATAAAAGTGGTAGTTCTGCTGATAATGAAGGTGCCAATAAATGAAAAGGTTTGTTAGTATATCCGATGATGTGTTTGACATTGCTATTGAATGTATCTATTTTCCAGAGGTTATGTAAAACACACGTTTATTCAGTTTATTAGGAGGCGCTAATAGGCTCAGAATCGCATTTGTGGGACGCCGTTCTTTCGGAAATTCCTCAGTTTGTTCGCGAACAATGATTAAAACATTAGCGTACTTTACTGCAAACCTGGCAATTTGTATGGTTTTCGTAGAAGTCAATGGCTTTCACGGTAGCAGAAATAAAAGGACTTTGGTTTACATCCCTCCCGGAGGTGTCGTTCAAGTACTTACGTTCTGAATCTAGAATAATAGACTCTCTTTTTAATTGTCTTATATCTTCTAGATGGTTATGGGAGTTGGACTTCCTCTAGTTTTGCAAGATGAATCAGTTATTGTTGGTATGGTTTTAAAGGGCGGATACAACTTGCCAGATAATAGTACATATTATACCAATCCAGGTGTGGTTTACGCTAGAAAGAAAAGGTCGGTTTCAAGATGGGATCTGTATGAAATCATGGTGCAAGCTGCGGAATTGTAAGAAAGTAAATTAATGGCAAGATGTGTAATTTTTCAGCATGTAAAGTATTTCAGACATGGATTTGGCGGAAAGGAATGCATACTTAGGACCATATGCGAAGTAGCTGATGTTCCTATTGATAAATCCAAGAGCTTGTTTGACGAACTTGTGCATGCAATTTTTACGTGCGTATTTAAACATTTTGATAAAATATAACTGTATATAATATAAAAATAATTGATTTCCTCGCAATCTACTTAATATCATTGTCCCATCTTATCTTTGGCTTGCCCACACTCCTTCCCGTTCATCGTCTCCAAGCTCTAATATTTTGGTCCACATTTGATCCTGTTCATTGCCATTTGAATTTGGAAATTTTTTTATTTTGTATTCTCTGAGGTTTATAGCCAACATGGATCTCTCGATGGTTTTTATGTCGTAGGAAATGACAGCATTTTTCTATTTATGTTGATCCTTTTAGTAGACCAATCGAAAGATTTAAATGTAACTTCTAGGGCATTTGTACAATTTTGTTAATTGTTGTTTGCCTTACTTCGTTGAAATTCATATTTATATTTTAATAATTGTAATAGTTCCAATTTCACAGGTTTCACAGGTTTTATTTACTTTTCGTGCTTTATACGTATTTCGACAATTTAATTGCTTTTGAAAATTATATATAAAATGTAGAAATACGTATATAGCACGAAAAGTGTTGAAATTAGTATTATTATTAATAAAACACACAACTGTACAAATTTTCGGTGAGACTGTGTCATCTTGTCTTACAATTTTGTTCGCTCGATTCCATACTAGAAATCATGTCAGCGAGTTCATTTTTTCCAAAATTCTTATCGACTTAAGTAAAAACCCTAATCTGATATACGGAAGAAATGTGCTAAAATCTTCATGCTCACCAAATGATGAAATAATTACAGAAATAAGGGTAATATTTAGACGATTTTAAGAAACTTCTCGTGTTAGAAGCTAACCTTGAGGCACAAATAACAAAAGAACAAAATGTGTAACTTTGTGTCAAAATCATAGCTACTAGATTAGATAGACATGTGTATATTTAAAATTATTTTACCTACAACTGTTTGATTTTATTATTATTACGTAACTAAAATAGCCTTGACAACGGTTGGGAAGGAGACGTTTAATGCACTTGTGCTTTCGAGGTTTCCAAACAACACATGTGTTTTTTGTTTACAGAAATGTCAAATTGAATTACAGAAATGAATTAATAATGCGTTTTTTTAATGGCGCCCAAGAACAATGAAGCAATCAACAAACCTTAACAACGCGCTTAGCAACGTCGGAAAATGACGATTTGACTGGATAGTATCAATTTTTTTAAATTTTAATCACATTATAATAATTTTTTCAGTGAACAGTTGTAGGTAAAATGTTGTTTATATCTCGTGCCGAAAACAATTCCATATACTCGTGCAGATTTCAAATTCTGCACTTGTATGTAATGAATTGTTTTCGGCACTTGTTATAAAAATAACTATTATAATGTGCCCATTTGGGCACTACACTATGTAGATACGAAAACATTCCAAATTATTTCAATAATGCCAATATTGAACTTTGACGCACTAATGTGCAACCCTGTACATGCTATTCTATTCTACATCTATTCCGTGAATTTATAATTGCCCATACCTATATAGACTGAAGGGCGTTTTCAAAATCAAAAAGTCAAAATTAGTGACTTATTAGATTTATGTGCTTTCTTTATAGGATATCTAATGGTGTGTATATGTTCAACTACGATATGGTTTCTCCGGAAGCCTGCTTGTTCTGTAGGTTCAAAATTATTTATTTGTGTGGTTATCCTGTTTGCAATAATTTTGGTTAGTAATTTGTATAGACGTGGTAAAAACGAGATATGTCTATAGTTTTTCAGGTCGTACTTGTTGCCTTTTTTATGAAATAATATTACAAGCGAATTCTTCCATGCTGAATGTACTTTACCATTTTTTAAGCACTCAGAATAGAAATTCCAAAATTTTTAAATTGATGGTTCACCATGTTATAGCAATTCAACCAGAAGATGGCGATGTAGACATCGTCATCTTCTGGTGCTTTATTATTCTCCATTGCTTTAATACGCACTATATAATATATATCATATTCTAGAAATTGTCGCTCAAATAATATAATCTAATTAATAATTAATAATAATCTAAAAGCTGGTGCGTCATGTGCTTAATCGGTTAACTACTGCATATGTATCATCTTATATTTGTATTAAAATACTAAGATGCTGTCATGAATAATCCACACCAGTTGTCTTCACTGGAGGATTGGAGCTGTGAGGTGGTTGTTTCTTATAAAGACTTTAGATATTAATAATTTTTATGATTTAACGAATGTTGAATTCTGACACATTAAATGCTCATAAAGTAGGAATGGTAAATTTAATTAATGACAGCATGAAGGCATTTTATTGAGTATTTTAGAGTAAATTTTGGTTTGATTGTCATTCTGTTAATTAGAAACTATAAAGAATTTTGCTCTGAATTCTAAGGTATAGTGCTGCTGCAGTATCGAGGGCACTGAACAATGATATTAGTTTCCTTAGTAATTATTATTCCCTGGCGTTGAAAGAAGTTGGAGTGGAGAAGCATGTAAAGTAAATTTCAGACACGTCTAACAAGTGTTTTGGAAACCAAATACGTTGAGAGTTTTTGGTTGTGATAGTAATTGAACCAAAATATAATAGTTTATGTACTTAAATTAACAATATAGTCGTAAGAGATATTTTAAAGTTTTAGAAAAGAAAATTAGTCTTTTTTATCATTGCTCGAACTTTTAAACCTCGTTTATTTGTTGTACTGTTTTAATTAATAAGGATTCTTTTATTTTTGTTTATTCTTTCTGTTTTAGACCATCTAGCACAAAGGAAAATGTAAAAACTCATTCTGACAGTATCTACCATGCAGCTGAGGAAATAGGAAGACAAGTTAAGGGATCGTGCGATATTATTTTTCCAGAGTGCCAAGTCAGCTTCGCTCAAATATTTACAAAGTTTCATAATTTCTGACAAATAAATTTACAGAAAATGGGATGACATGGTTCGAATCACCGTGGAAATTAAGACTAAATCACAGTTCTGTAACATCGAAGCGATAGTGAAATAAAATACTAATCAAGAAGTGTTTGATTTAACATTTAATTTATTTTACATAAATACTTTAGTGAGTTGTTCCAAGAAATAAAAGCTGCACTCAGGAAACAATCTTGCGCAACTGTATCTGCTTCTTCCCAACTTTTCAGCTGCATGATACTCAAGATCAGTGCAGTCCTGCACTTCTTCTGTTGTTGTTGATGGCCTGAAAATCTACACTTTGTAGAATTTTTCTTAATATTTATCATCCTCTTACGTTAACAAAACATGCATAATTTCTGCCAGCGAACCAGTTTTCCCTTCGAAGGGGGTGCGTGTTGCTTCACAGATAGCTCGCATTACACACGTTTTTCCATTCCCCATATTGAACCTTAAATGTTTTAAAGTTCGCATTAATTCACTCAGCCTGGTACTTTACCTGTCCATAAATTCCCTTATAGCGGAATAAAGTTCCCATCGTGTAGGTGATCGCGTCTTGCGTTCTATATTTATACTAGGTCGCAAAATGTCGCTGCTATTTGTTGCTAACAAATAATAACTCTTGACTGTAGCCCCCCACGTTACACTTTCTCGACGAAGTTCAACGGGAAATCCTATGCCAACGACCATCTGTACCACCCAAAATAAATGAATAATGACAACTACTTTTTGTTTTATTGACGTTACTTACTTGTACCCAATTAATACCTTCTTGAAAAAATAGGAATCGTTTTTGCCTAGAATTTAAAGCAGCACTCGTATCCCATATTTTAGCCGACGTTTCATAACATAGGAAAAGCGCATTTATTGGAAATGTAATTAGAAGCAAACTCATGTTGCATGAAGTTTCAGCTTGAATTTCTAGTCACAAATGATTTGTTGCTGTAGAGCAGTGATTCCCAAAGTGGTCTATATCGACCCCCAGGGGACTATGACACCCTGCAAGGGATCTACGTCAGCGAAAAAAAAATTTGGGGGTCCATGAAATGAAAATGGGGGTCCACGATAGTGGATCTCAACATACACTGATAGTACCTATTTACTTACATTATACTATCTTATAATATAAAGACATATACATTATTTATAAAAGTACCTATGAAGTGAAAAAATTATTATATATGTTGTTAGCTTATAATGATTTATTAACAAGATATTATAATTAAGATATGATAACTACGGTGCCCCACAAATAACAAAGAATATATCCAGCACCGACTGCCTCGTGATAGCGAATGGCCTGCGATCCCCATGATTCTTTCATCACGATGTGGTCACCACCAGCTACGTGCCTAAATGGTAAACATCGAACCGCTACTCCTAATATCGTGACATAGAAGAAACGGATGTCATAATACAAGCGGAACTGACTGAAATAAGTACAAACGAAGAACTTAAGGTTCAGTTTAAGCACGGATATCAGCACTTCTGGCTGCAAAAAAACATACTCGTTACTTATCCCGTATTATGGAATATAGCGAGGAAATTTTTAATTTCCTTTCCATCGTCATACCTAGTGGAAAGGGGGTTCAGCGCTGTTACCAATCTCCTAACGAAAAAAAGAAACAGACTGGACATCATTAGCCGAGGAGATTTAAGATTAAACCTTACAAAATTGACGCCAAATGTTGATAATTTATTATTAAAGCATCAGGTTCATCCTTCCCACTAAAAACATTTAATTATTGCTTAGTTTATTTTATGTTTATTTTATGTTACGTTTATTTTATATAACAGATAAAAAATTTTATTTTGAGTAGTTTTAATTTAAATTCAATTAATAAATGTATAAAACTTAACATGTGTTTTTACTTTAAGTTTTTAACACTAAACTTCACTACAGTTAGAAATTTACAAAAAATCAATGTCAGGTAAGTAGGGGGTCTACCAAAAACCGAAAAACATGGCAAGGGGTCTCCGACACAAAAAAGTTTGGGAACCTCTGCTGTAGAGCGACCCCAAATCCGGTGTTAATCGCTAAGTAAATACAAACCGAGATTGACTGACGTCCGTTAATGAAAACGGGATCGAATAGTTCGTTTACCTTGTTGACAATCTGCAGATGAACCAGTTACTTAACTTTGAAACAACGGGGGACAAATGAAATGGGCCTAGTATTTGGAAAAGACACTTTGTTATAATAAATGGCTTTTATTGAAAAACTTTGGCAGAGAAAAGTATATAAACACACCTATTAGATTTCAGAAGAAGCATTTATACTGACTGGTTGTTTAGATTGGGTTGAGGGGAAAGGAGGAAACTCCTCAAGAGCCATTTAAAGTAGTTCATAAGCAAGTGGTTATAAGTTTCGAATGTATCTGCTGTGTTTCACTATAGTGTGAAAATTGAAATTGAAATTAAAAATAGATTAGGTAATGTTTCTATGTTCCTACATAAATTTGTTTAGATGAAGGGCTAATTTTTCTTTTCCTTGATACAAGACAATTAGTCACTGGCATCTACGGAGAGAATCATTGGCATTTGATGTTATTTATTTTGACGTGTAAGACTTACCGTTTAATATACAGCATGTATGGTCAATATCTGTACAAATTTAAACTCTCGCAGCAATCCATTTAGCAATATATTTGTATTTTTTCTACATTGAACGATCGTTTGAGTAACGCCTTTATTAATGGAAGATTATTATGTGCATAATTAAAGTGTGTATTTTTTATCAGTCGCAGCTCATTGAATATTCCTTTGAAGGCACAAACATTAAAATTTGTGTTTTAAATGTCCTAGGTTCGTTACATGTGGTAATTTTGGTGTTCGCTGTTTATTGTTTGTCAATACTTGCTTTACCACGTTTATAAACACTTTATATTGCAGTTAGTGAAACTTTCAACTACTTATGAATTAAACCAGGTAATACTGACAGGAATGAATTTCACACAGCAGATAATATCGAAACATATTATGCAATTTATAATTCGATAGTCCATTTTAAAAATGAACGTCTTTATTTATAATATATGCTTGTGTGCTTCGAATCAGAAATATTAGGGCTTGAACATTTCGTAAATGACACGAAGTGCTCAAAATCGTAACATGAAACTAAGAGTTGTCCATCTGAACAGCTAGTCGTGCATTACTACCGTTGGAATTCTCTTAAGCAACATCCAGAATCTGCTCGCACGTCATTGTTAACTACTTTAAGTACATAAACTCTATTTTTTTGGTGTATGTTTCTACTAATATCCGTTTTAATGACTGGTTGTGATGATTTTGTGATTAATTTTGGCACACATTAATGTAGATATATTAAAACACTTTGCCAATAATAACACAGCGTTTTAATTCGTTAGGACTTATTTCAGTGTATGTTTTAGAAATTGTATTGTAAAGCACATTATATTTTAGTATACATTATATATATTTTACGGTTGCAATGTTTTAGTGAACTTTTTTCTAATAATTCCAAACATCATACATCTATTATCATTTAATATTGTTTTTGATCGTATCCGCCCTAGAAAGGATATAAAAAAACACTTTCTTGTTATAACTCGCATTATTAAATTTTACTGCGTATTACCGATATTGGTTGTTATGGAAATGTGAAGAGAGAACCGATTAAGCTGCTTAATAAATAAATAGTGTATTGTATCCTTATAGAAGGTTCAAATTTCTAATGTACGCATTTTACATTTGTTCTTCATTAATTGTTTACGTTTTACTTATTTTATTAGCAGGAACTTTACAGCACACCGTTGCATGGCTGAGTTTAAATAAGTCATTGATTTAAATTCTATCCATAAAATAAAACGTGTCTCGAAACGAATATGGACAGTCTTCAATATAATAGTCGCATTTTTCAAAAACGGTGTGAAAATAAATGACATCCATGCCTTCCGATCTGCAACAGTACATGTATAAAACTGGTTTTTTAAATATAATGAAAACAATTATTGATACCTTGAAACAATATTTCCAATTGTACAAAAAATTCCACACCTTGTTGATGACCTAATCCTACTAACGAATTCACAGAGATATTTTAGAATGCAGGTGTAGCCTTCTCTGAAAAAAAAAAAACTGGTGTTATTAAACGTAATACGCAAAAGTTATAGGGTATCGCTGAATTTGAAACTAGAATTTGGTATTTGATACCGCGGGAAATTATATAATACTCGTATATAAAATGAGACATCGGAAAATGTTTATGAAGTTTTGCGTCCTGTTAAAAATGGTAATCCTGTCAAATGTAGGTCCATTAAATTATTCAGTTAATTATCTGCACATATTCTAGTTCAGTTTTTCAAAGCTAACAACCTTGAGTAAAAGAAATTACTAGATGATAACTAGAATATTATGAAAATTAGGTCGGGTAACTCTTTATCTTTATTGCATTCAATTTGGTTAAGAATGTCAAACCTTAACGCGGATTCGACGTTTTGATATTTATTGGCATACGTCGTCTGTACAATGTTAAACACGAATAGAAACAAGTTGCAATAAAATGAAATACGTAAATTTGGTATAGGCTGCATAAATTTATCAATTAATTAGCTAATAAGCAATATCCGCAGTTGAGAAGCAATTTTGTACAATTAATTATGCTGTAAATACTTAGGATTTTATAATGTAACCCGAATTCATTGGAATTTATTTAGTTTTATCATTCAAGTAATTTAAAAGTATAATAAATTGATATTTCTCGTTAAAGAATTTTCCACAAACATGGTATTAGGTTAATAAAATAAAATTATAAATCTTCAGATTATAAAATTTAACAATTTTATTTTTAAGGCAGAACTAGTAGAACTGTTTTTGTGGGCAATTGTTTTTACGGAATTAGTATTTTATTGGTAGGGGAACTCCGTAATAATGCACTTAAAAATCTGCCTTATGTGGACAAACTGGTACAAAATATAAAATGCACAGGTATTAAAGCAGTCAACTACTTTGGATATTGTATTCTTATTCCTGTTATAAATGTTCTGAGCATATTTTATTTTTTTAATGAGTATTGACACTTAACTTTAAAATGTGACACAAATCAAAACAGTTGTCACTGTTGTAGCTATGAATTGCGTGTAAACATTTATTCGATCTGTATAATGGAAGGGATAAGGGAGTTAATTAATTTGCCACTTACATCATAGTAAAATCTTCAAATTCGTTGCGAGTGTCTCTTTTAAAAAAATTATGTCTCTTGGGCAATGTTTCTGGCAATTCCCAATTGATTCTAAATCCCCAACCATGCGCGAATATTTGCGTCCAGGGTATGACGTTATCCTTTCCGTTAAGCCTAAACTGAAACCATTTAAATAGAAACCAAAAATGTATTTCAGCGTACATACTTACAAACAATTTACTATTTTTCGTAAACAACACCTTCCGTTTCACTCGATGGTGCGTACGTTCACTGTTTACGTAGAAAATACTACCGCATATCAGTATCAACAATAAGCTAAAATTTTTCATTTCATTTCACATTCGTCTGGGGTTGTTGAGCCTTCACCGATTGAAACCGTTAGTCGTTTCATTTAACAGAGGCTGATGAGTATATGAAACAGTACAGTAATTCAAATAGGTATAACTTGTTTACTTTTCATGTCGTTAAGCGGTATTAGTAAGGCAATTATTTAAATGAACCGTGATTTACTCTGTACTGTGCGAACTTGCTGGATTTATTTAGTTTCTTCGTGCTAATGGATTAAAAATATTTATACATTTGACCGTAACTTTTTAATATAGATCATTTAGTATCAGCAACAATGTTAGTCTCTCGCTATATGTTAATTTTACTATGCGTTGTTGCCTGTTGTGGGCAAGTAACTTTAAAGAAAAATCGCCTGTTGTCTAGGAAACGAAGATATTTATTGTTTCCGGAAGGAAGCAATTTTGTGGTAAGTGTTCTTAAATCAACTTCATCTAATTTCAGTACGAGATGGATTATTGGCACTATCAGATGTTACCGCTTCGGTAAACCGATGTTTTACTCAATTACTCGATGCAGCTTTCCCTCTGGTTTAAACGAATTTCCGGTAGTATATCCGGATTGAATGTCGTATGCGGCAGAACTCCGTTTCGCTATCGATTTTCCTTTGGTTTCCCTATGTTCTACATATAAAGGTGTGATAGTACAAATTTTGCAATCAATTAGGTTTATTTTTGCATATAACATCCTTGAAACACCAACTGATGTAAGTTCATGTATCAGGCATGCAGATCGTCAGATGAAACTGCTTTGAAATCAAGGAAGGGTCGGCACTGAACAGGGGTGTATCCGAAAACCCTCGTTAAAGCTCTCTCCCCTTGGCGAAAATCTGCATACTGCGATCGTGAAATCTTCTTAACGCTATGCTCTCCTGTTACCAATCTGAATATTTCAACCCTCAAATCAACTTTAAAGTTTAAAATAACTGCTACCACCCTCTTTAGCAGGACGAGGGTGCATGGGCGAAATAGATAAATTGCTGCTACGTTTAAACCAAACAGGGCTCTCAGAGTTTTTTGAATTACTTTACTGGAAACATCTGAACTGAATGTCGCTTTCATCCGTTCAACTCCTGGTATGAATGTCAATGTTCTGCTACTCGAAATGGGGTTGAAGGGGACTTTAGAATTTTCACAAGAGGGTTTTGTTACAGACTACTATGTCATTTGTTAAGTCGGTAATGATACAAGTTCCAAAGCTTATTAATGTGTTGGGAGAATGCGATGTGCCGTTCAAGCTACCAAGTGATCCTCGAACTTTCAGAACAAAAAAGTTACAACATCGCATTCATTATCGACAGCGTCGAGAAGTCTATTCGAAATTGGAGGAAGTTTTAACGCAGTATGTTATATATTTTTAAATGGTTAAGTTTAAAAAAGTAATATTTTTAGGCACGGCCTGAATGGAAATGCTTGTGTCAAGAGAATGATTTGTGACGTCCAGCATTATATTCCTGTCAGAGGTAAATCATTAGTTGGAGATATTTTATCCACAATATTTACGTGAGTTTCGATTAGTGGTAAGAAGCACTCAGTATTAATGGCGTTGTTTATAGATTTTCCGAAAAGGAATCGCTTGCAGGGGACGAACAATATCATAATTATTGTCACAATTCTACATATGAGAAATGTAAAGTGCCGCTTCTGGATTACATACTAGGGAGTCTAATGAACAAACTTTAAAAGTTCTTTTATTTAGTTTACATACAAATGTATTATATTTGAATAATTTGCTAAATATTAAAAGATTTTTAAACAATTGCTAATTTTGCTAAAAGAAAATTTTGTGTTAAAATGTGACGAACAGTTTACCTGTAGTTTTGTAATCGCAATCTTATGCTAAATGTTATGTGTTAATATGAACACTATTACATTTTAGTTATCTTAAAATTAAACTAAGTACAGAATTTTAATAAGTACAATTAAAATAGAACAAACTGAGTGTGGGTTAATTATTATCTATCTTCTAAGCACAACGGGAGGGCTTTGCAAGGTTCGTGCTCCTTAGGTCTTGTGGATCTGTCACAATATTGATCCCGGAGTGCCATCTCGTTGCCATCCTCGCACATAACGTTCCTGCGGTGCATTGGTTTCTCATCCTGAAAAAGGAAACGTGCGGATTTTACAGAAGCCACCACTTTCACCGATCGTTTGCAGAGAACATTGTAAATTTTAGTATTCTCTCAATAAACATGTCTTAGGCCTGTATGACACGGCACAGAATTATGTACAAAATTTTGTTCAAAGTGTCTTTACAAAATTCTGTGTCGTGTCATACAGCAAAATTTTGCACAAAATTTTGTAGCTCGTGCTCTAAAGTACAGAATCTCAACGCTACCTATTCCACACAAACTTGTAAAACTTATAAACAAAAAAAAACCTTCCCGAAAACGCAAAAATAACACTAGCCACGAAAGGATAAACAACATTCGAAGTTATGTAAACAAAAGTAAACAATTATTATTAAACCTTGATAGGCTAGCCTTGGTGGTCTAGTGGTTAGCGCATTTGCCTTTAGCTCCGAGGGACACGGGATCGAACCTGGCCAAGGTCGGCGAGATTTTTCTAGCGGGGAAAAATCTGAAAATGCGCCTTCTGTCGGATAAGAAGTAAAGCCGTAGGTCCCGTGCCACTGCGATGTGTGACACTTTAAAAATCACTACTGGAGCTGGAATTACCCCAGATAGGCAAAATTCTTAGTCAGGGTTTACAATGGGATATGGCCTAAGTGCATAGAGATGCTTGGAAAACCGCGTCCTAGATCTCGCTCTTTCAAAGCAAGCAAGCAAACCTTGATAGATTTCTACCTTATCTACAGTAACATGATTATATTGACAGTTTTCTCACAGATGTCAACGTAATTTGCACATATTTGCACATGCTCAGACAGAATTTTGTACAAAATTATGTTCATAATTTTGAACAACACTTTGAACAAAATTCTGTGCCGTGTCATACAGGCCTTACTTTAGTAGCGATCCACCAGTGGGAGGGGCAGTTTTCGATGTTGCAAGTTCGCATGTGCTATTCAGGCCGCAAGTTGCTATCGCACCAGCTTTCGTCGACTATGGTTGCGGTGCCATCGACGACAGAAGGCATAGCAGCTGCAACTGACTCCTGACATAATGGTCTTCGAAGCTGAGTTCCACCGCCACACGTGGCGGAACACTGGGACTAGTCGCTGAGAATCCATAAGTATAGTATATATTATTTAACCTGACGTCTAACGGCTTAACTGTTGGACAAGCCTCCAAAAACGATTAAAATTCTGAACGACCCAAGTGCTTTACAAAAATAACTTAGTAAATACTAAATACATGCGTAAGACCAAGACAACAATATCGGGCAGTTACTCATCGCTAATCGGTCAGAAATATAGCCTAATGCACAGTAATGTATTTTGTAAAGCGCTGTTACGTAAGGAGTATTATTGCGTAAACACGTTAAGCCGGCCGGAGGCCAATTTCCAGTGACACCTCAACGGTCTTAAAGTGTTTCCTGGCATTTTATTTTTATAATAAAGCAAATATGGATTCAAAAAATTAATGCAATTAATTATAAATTTAGGAAAAGAATGCCCACAAGAAGAATGCAATAAATTTCGAAAAATCTTAATGTTGTTTGTATCACGAGATGATTATTTAAAAGTACCTCATACCTTGCTTGTTATTTACATAAAATGAACTTTAATAAATCCAAGGTAGAGGTTTAGTGGGTTTTACCCTTTATTGTTACCGTCTGAAAATTTTCCAGAAGGATCATTTTCTTGAGATTAATTTTAATAGGGAGACCAGTATTGTCAGGAGAAAGTTTTCTACTGAATCAGCTAGTTTGTCACAATATTCGAACGTGTTAACTTTGTGATTTGTGAATTGCATCAACTGTATTTCAGTTTTAATTGAATTTCAGTTGTTTTTATTTTAACTTGAATAGATATTTAGCTGTTGCTTTTTCCCTCTCAGTTAAACGCCGTTTCTTATTTCCTCAAGTACTCTGCAGATTTTGTAATTTTTTACTTTTTCTGTCTTTTTTGGTAATTTTGCCTTTTTTTCGTTTTTGCCTTTTTTACTTAATTTTTGCCTTTTTAGTGCTTTTTTAAATCTTTTTTTGCCATTTTGCCTGCCTTTTTCAAGACTTTATTTTGCCTAACTATCCTAGCTCTAGTGATTACAGTGTTTTAGTGCTTTAGCTCATGTACTTGAATTTACAAACAACATCTAGTGTGTAAAAGAAATTTAGTGTCGAAGACATTTTGATTAGTCGTTTTTGCTAATTAGCAAGTTACAGGAACAGTTTTCTGTGACATTAATAACAATAACGATATGGATGCGAAATATAGGAATCTAACTAAAGAAGAGAGGGAATGTGTACTGAGGGTGCGGAATTACTTTATAAAGGAAAAAGACAACTTTGGCCCTTTGGAGGACGTCAGACCTGTACAGCGGAGGACGGCGGATGCTCTGGATGTTTCGGAAGCTACGGTATCAAGGACTGTAAGTGCTTCCCGTAATGGACCAAACTTAAACACGCAAAAAAGAAATCGGATGCAATATAAATACAGAGATTTGCCAGCTGCTGTAAAATTTGAAATTAAAGACGTTATATACGACATGTTTGCAAACAAAGAACATGTGACAATAGATTCTTTATTGGCTAAAATTAAAGAAAAGCAATTATGCGACGTCAAGAGCCACTTTAGGTAGAGTTTTAAAGCACTTGGGGTTTTGCCATAAAGCAACAGAGAACAGGAGAGGTTTATGTGAGCAATCTCATGTTGTTGCTAAACGACACAAATTTTTACGCTTTACCTAAAAAACCGCAATTCACCAGAACCACGTCAGGTTGTGTTTATAGATGAAACTTGGGTTTTCAGTAAAGGATCATCTAAGAAAACGTGGCAAGATGATAGTGTTAAGAGTTTGCAGCAGCCTACGAAAACATCAGATGGTAAAAGATATATTATTGTTCACGCAGGTACTGAAAATGGATTCGTGGAGGGTGCTAGCTTGATATTCGACACAAAAAATAAATCACTCGATTACCACGACAACATGAACCCGGAGTTGTTTGAAAAATGGTTTGAAGAGAACGTCCTGAAGCACTTGGAAGAACCTTCAATTATAGTCTTGGACAACGCATCCTACCATAGCAGGATAATTGATAAGGTACCAACGCTTCAGTGGAACAAAGCATACATTTGTGAGTGGTTAAACAAGAAAAACTTTCCGTTGACCAGCGAAATGTCAAAAACGGAATTGATGGATGTGGTTAGAAATTCCAATCATGTAACCTCAGACAGCCAAAAGTACTACGTGGATGAATTAGCTGCTAAATACGGCCACGAGGTTATTCGTTTGCCCCCCATATCATTGCCAATTCAATGCTATTGAATTGGTGTGGGGCATCGCGAAAAATTATTATAACAAACACATTGGCGAAGTAAAAGGTGTACAGGAAGAGGTTAAAAAAATGTGGCAACAATCTTTAGATAGAATAACTCCTGAGATATGGAAGAACTGTATCCGACATACCAATGAATTAATTCAAAAAACGTTCGAGAAGGAACGGGTAATAGAAGAAGTTAGACCTTTAACCTTTATGGTTAATACAGAAAGTGACCGTGAAGACGACGACTACGTATTCGAGGATGAAGATGATAGTAACGTTGACAGTGATAATTGACTCGCAGCTGTGTAGGTATGTTTTATCATTACTACATTACACTTTAATCATGTTTTATTTAGAAGTTTACTCGAGGTCGTATTGTTAAAATATTATATCTGTTTTATTTCGCAATATGACACCTTTATTTATATGATGTCGGCTTTAATATCAAATTTTAAATTTCTAATCAATAGTTAGCTTACAGCGGTCTGTTTAGGTTTAATGAAAACTTCTCTTGATTGCTACATCCATATTTGTTTTATTACAAAAACTTGCTGCAACGTATTAACCGTAAGCCATATATAAAAGACCAGGAAACGCTTTAAGACCGTTTAGGTGTCACTGGAAAGTGGTCCCCGGCCGGGTTAACGTGTGTACGCAATAATACTCCTTACGTAACAGCGCTTTACAAAATACATTACTGTGCATTAGGCTATATTTCTGACCGATTAGCGATGAGTAACTGCCCGATATTGTTGTCTTGGTCTTACACATGTATTTAGTATTTACTAAGTTATTTTTGTAAAGCACTTGGGTCCTACAGAATTTTAATCGTTTTTGGAGGCTTGTCCAACAGTTAAGCCGTTATATATACTATATTGAACCGTTTTCGGTTCCCGTTTTTAAATTGTATACTGATACTTCACCCCGGGGTTGTGGGCTTTTCCGCGAAAAATTACCTAAAACACGAGACTAACAATTACTTAATTCAAGTAAGGGGCCACACAGTAGCTCAAAATAAGTTTATACTAAGCGTTTCCTTTGGTTACCGTGGCTAAGGTAATATGCGACTTTTCTGCATACTGTTTTTAGCTAGAAGACAACATATATAAGATGGTGATAACGTCAAAAATTATTGAAATAATGATAATAAAAAATTGTCATAGTAGTGTAAAACACGTTTGTGATGTATATCGACTTAACTTGGTGATATTTTTTTACATTACTACAAACTACCGTCTTTTAAAGACATAAGGACTTGGCAGCTTTTAAGTAGACAGATTTATGTCCCACAGTGGGACAGGGAAAGGAATTTAATGCTTTCATTTGATTGTTGATTCACAGGCAGGTTTAGAATCAGCTTAGTTTATTTATTTAGGTCATACATGTCATTTTCTTACGATAAAGTTTGAAAAGTGTCAAGAATTGGAAGGATACGTTAGTGACCGCTCACTAAAATACGAGTTCAAGAGGTACGTTAGCAACTGCAACTGAAATGTTTTTTTGAATTGAGTGTCCGTTGTTATCTTATTTATTGAAAATAAGGCTGAATGACTGTGATTAAAAAAGTAATGCGCAAGCAGATTTAGTAAGATCAGGGCAGATTAAAGACACAAACAGCAGTAGCAGATATTTATTAGCAATTATTTAACCGAGAAGATCGCCATGCCTCGTAAGAGATAAAACATTCGAAGCAGATTTAACAAAACAAGATAGGGAAAGAAAGAAAGCAAGGAAAAAGTGGACACTAAAACCTGATCGTAGAGGCGAAAGAATGGAGATGGAATAAAGAAATGGGAATACTGAAAGAAGTGGAAGTTACGGAATTGCAAATAGAAAATGGTTCAAAAAACTAATTAGTGCAGAAGACAAACTCAAGATGACGGACCAACGGGCCAATAATAAGGAAAACAAAACAACAGGAAAAAAATAGGAGGAATGTACTAGCAATACAGAATCACATAAGAAAGGAAAGCTGAGAAGTTATTCATTATTGGCAGATGGAATATTAGGGGGACAAATGGAAAGGGAATTGAGCTAATTAATGAATTTGACAATGCCAAACTAGATATACTGACAGTAACCGAATTAAAAAGCAGTTTGTGAATATGTCAAGTTTGAAATATAAATTATGGATTTCAGTGCAAGATCAGTTCGGTTTTATGTGGTGTAAATAATGTTAAATTTAAGTTAGAGTTTAGTACTAAGGTTTCAACTGTAAAAGTTGTCCAACAACGGCAACAGCTGGTACAAATGGGATAAATATTATCTATATATGTATACTGTACTGAGGTATTACTTCTGTTCGAAATATACACTTAATTAGGCTTAGAGATAAGACTTACTTCGCCTTGATTTAGGTTTCATCTATGAATTAATTTGTCGTATGTAGTTTAAGAAATTGTTTTAATAATCTTTACCAATGCTCCTATTTTTTTTGTTAATTACATTTACGGTATTTACACACAAAAAGTCCCCATTTCTACAACGGTATGTAAATGTAATTTCGAATTACTGGCAGATATTAAATTCTGATGGTAAGCAATAAATTGTGGAATAAAATGTAAACATGATTTTCGTTTTCCAAGCCCATCTTCTGTCTCCAATTTTCTCAACAAATTAAACATTGTAGGAATGAACAGTATCTTCAAGTGACCTATCCCAATGAGTGTTGTGAATAGCTAAAATGAGTAATTTGTATGCTGACAGTTTTATGTAAATACAGGGGGGGGGTCAGTTGGGTTTGTCTAAATTTTGTCGGTGTGTTATAGATTTTTATATTTCTTATGGTAAGATTTTTCACCACACAAAAGGTGCACAAAAAGCCTGTAAGCCATTTTACACCACTTCTCTGTGGAAGTAAAGTATATTAAAATATTTCCATATGAACTAAACGTGTCGTTACAGATTTACAACATATTTGTTTGTTTGTTTGCTGAAACATAGAAAGTGCTGTAACTCTGTAATAAAGCGGTTTTAGGTGAATGTTGATATTATATGTTCATCGGATTCCTGGAATTCCCTTTTAAAGTGTAACCTAGATAATACAAGTATCCCAATTTTCGAGATAACCAGATCCTTCGTAAATATTGAATTATCCTAAATATGGTTGGATTAAACCATTCTCAACCTTTAGGCTTCTGTAGGTATTTTGTATGGAGAATTGCGGTAATAACAACAGACTATTAGCTTAAGCACAAGAGAAAGTAGAAGAACATAATATATAAGTATAAGTGAATAAGACTTAAGATAGGAATTAAATAAGTTGAAGAAGGTAAAGACATTCATGATCATACAAGTTGTCTTTGAAATTAAATTCAATATGATGTATAATGACAGAAAATAAAATTTCAAACTATAAATGCATTACACAAAAGTTATCGATACAAAATGAATGCGAAACTTTAACATATAGAAGCTGAATTATTTTTATTGTTTACTGGTCTTGAATTCGTCATAAGAGATTGCGGTCGCAGTTGGTATAATGCATACTTAATTTAACGAAGTACTGAGAACCTATATGTATATCACTCTACTAGAATTAATGAACTATTAGCGCAGCAATAAGTAGATTTATTCGTTTTCAAAAGTAAAGAAGCGCTACTTATATTTGTTTGTTTTGTATTTTATAACAAGAAGTCAATTTACACATTGGGCCGTATGCATAAAAGGAAGTAAAAGCTTTTACTAGCCATTTCTTAAGGAAACGCTTTGAATGATATGCATAAATAAAAGTATATTATACTCGATTTAAATTTACATGCTTATTCCTGTAGCATTTGCTGAATTTTCCGGTATATACTTATTCAAGTATGCATAAAATGTACCATTTACTGTAAAGGTTTAGTATTTACTAGTTTATTTTGAAGTTTCATCCCAATGAGACTTAATTTTTCTGTTAGTTGCTAACATGGCGTTGTTTATGAATCTACATGCTCCCAAAGTTTATAAACCTTGCAGACTAAGTGCTCAAGATGTTTTTAAAGAATAGGACGGATTCGGTTGGAAATTGAGCAAGCTAAAAGAGATTGGTAAAATAACTATAATTTTCTGTGTGCTATAGGTGCAATAGATTGCACCCATGTAGCAATAATGAAACCATCAATACAGAGAGATGAATATATAAGCAGAAAACAAGTAACCACCATGAATGTTTAAGTAGCATGCAACAGGAAGGAATGTTTCACTAGATGCTCAATGGCCTGGACCAGTTCACGACAGCAGGATTTTGCGCAAGTCAAGAATACCAGAATTAATGTCTCCATACAGTGGACATGCAATTTTAATTAATGATGGTGGCTATGGTATCATTCCGTGGCTAATGACACCTTTTAGAAATCTTGTAAATAATATCGAAAGAAATTATAATCACATTCATGCTCAAAATAGAATTTTAATAGAGAGATTATTTGGACAGATGGAAAGGTGATTCCCAATTCTAGGTTCCAAAATTAGAATTGCTTCGAAAATGTTCCTGGAATAATTGTAAGTTGCTTTGTGCTTCATAATGTATCTAAATACCTGAGGGATGAAAATGATTTTAGCATATATATTCATGATAATAATGAAATCAGACAAGCTGGACAAAGAAGGAGGGAAGCTATCGCACAGCTTCTTTATAATAATTATTATTAGGAGACGGTTCTTTTTCTAATTGCCTGTTGAAATAATTTAAACAAAATTTCCAACGAATTCTGCGACGGTGTATTCTCCAGCTAATGTAATTTGCCTGAAAAAAATCTTTATTAAATTCGAATTCAGAATTGGAATACCAGAGTTCAATATCACGCCTAACGTTTTCCGTTCAGATAAAATTTCTTCAGCGACGCGCTTCCAATGGCTATATAATTTTCAGTGATGTTGGTTTCCTCAACTGGTATCATTACCACCTCCTTATATCCAGCCTCGAGGCTTTATTTGGCGTAACGTCCTTTAATTGTGTTGCATTTTGTACCGTCGCCTTGACATATCCCGCAGGCATCTTCCTTAGCCGTAGAATGGAGTTGTTAACCTTGATCAAAATAGGGATCCTAGGAATATTGCTTTCCATTATAAGTGTGATTATTAAAACTTGAGCACTGTACTGATCTGAAAGAAGGTTCGTTCTCCGGGAAGGGGTCTGCGTTGCAGATTCGGTAACACCTTCTCTCTCCAACACAAAAATTCCTACCCGCTGCTCGTGCGGTATGGTCGTAATCTCGTTACATAATGGACATTCCGGCCCCACAAGTTCGAGAAGGTTTATACCCAACACTGATTTCTTCATTGTTTTTATACCGTAGGAAACACTGACTTATATGCTATGCTATGTAGTATATAGGTCAGTGGTAGGAAATGACAGCATTTTTCTATTTATGTTGATCCTTTTGGTAGACCAATCGAGAGACTTAAATGTAACTTCTAGGGCTTTGTAAAAATTTGTTAATTGTTTTTTGCCTTACTTCGTTGAAATTTATATTTATATTTTGTTAATAATTTGATTTATTTTTCGTGCGTTATACATATTACGACATTTTAATTGCTTTTGAAAATGTTATGTAAAATGTCGAAGTACGTATAAAGCACGAAAAGAAAATAAAATTGTTGAAAGTGACACAATTATTGTTAACACAACAAACATTTGTAAAAAGTGTTGGTAAGACTGTGGTATGTTGTCTTACAATTTTGTTCGCTCGATCCCATACTAGATATCATGTCAACGAGTTCCTTTTTTTCCAAAATTCATATCGACTTAAGTAAAAACCCAAATATGAGCTATGGAAGAAATGTGATAAAATCTTCATACTCACCAAATGATGAAATAATTATAGAAATAAGAGTAATATTTAGAAGATTTAAAGAAATTTCTCGTATTAGAAGCTAACCTTGAGGCATAAATAACAAAAGAACAAAATGTTGTAACTTTGTGTCAAAATCATGGCTACTAGATTAGATAAATATAAAAACTTAAATAATTCAACGGTTTGTAATGAAATAGTATAATATATATCATATTCTACAAATTGTAGCACGAATAATATAATCTAATTGATTCAAATCTGGTGCTTCATGTGCTTAATCGGTTAACTACTGCATATGTATCGTCTTATATTTGTATTAAAATATTAAGATGCTATCATAAGTAATCCACACCAGTTCTCCTCACTGGAGAATTGGAATTATGAGGTGGTTGTTTCTTACAAAGGCGTTAAATATCAATAATTTTTATGATTGTATAAATGTGGATATTTGTTGCTGCCATTACTGACACACATTAATAGTTTCTATACCTAAATTAGCAATATAGTCCTAAGAGATATTTTAAAGTTTTAGAGAAGAAAGCTAAAGTCATTATGGCTCCTTCTTATCATTGCTCGAACTTTTAAATCTTGTTTATCTGCTGTGATGATATAATTAAAAAGGATTCTTATTATGTTTATTTATTCTTTCTGTTTTAGACTATCTAGCACAAAGGAAAATGTGAAAACTCAGTCTGACAGTATCTACCACGCAGCTGAACAAATAGGAAAACAAGTTAAGGGATCGTGCAATATTATTTCTCCAGAGTGCCAAGTCAGTTTCGCGCAAATATTTACAAAGTTTCATAACTTCTGACAGATAAATTTACAGAAAATGAGATGACATGATTCGAATCACCGCGAAAATTAAGACCAAATCACAATTCTGCAACATAGAAGCAATAGTGAAATAAAATACTAATCTAGAAGTGTTTGATTTAACATTTAATTTATTTTACATAAATACTTTAGTGAGTTGTTCCAAGAAATAAAAGCTGCACTCAGGAAACAATCTTGCGCAACTGTATCTGCTTCTTCCCAACTTTTCAGCTGCATGATACTCAAGATCAGTGTAGTCCTGTACTTCTTCAGTTGTTGTTGATGGCCTGAAAATCTACACTTTGTAGAATTTTTCTTAAATATTTATCATCCTCTTACGTTAACAGAACATGCATAATTTCAGCCAGCAAACCAGTTTTCTCTTCGAAGGGGGCGCGTGTTGCTTCACAGATAGCTCGCATTACGCACGTTTTTCCATTCCCCATATTGAACCTTAAATATTTTAAAGTTCGCATTAATTCACTCAGCCTGGTACTTTACCTGTCCATAAATTCCCTTATAGCGGAATAAAGTTCCCATCGCGTAGGTGATCGCGTCTTGCGTTCTATATTTATACTAGGTCGCAAAATGTCGCTGCTGTTTGTTGGTAATAAATAATAACTCTTGACTGTAGCTCCCCACGTTACACTTTCTCGACGAAGTTCAACGGGAAATCCTATGCCAACGACCATCTGTACCACCCAAAATAAATTAATAATGACAACTACTTTTTGTTTTATTGACGTTACTTACTTGTACCCAATTAATACCTTCTTGAAAAAGTAGGAATCGTTTTTGCCTAGAAGTTAAAGCAGCACTCGTATCCCATATTTTAGCCGACGTTTCATAACATAGTAAAAGCGCATTTATATGAAATGTAATTAGAAGCAAACTCTTCATGTTGCATGAAGTTTCAGCTTGAATTTCTAGTCGCAAATGATTTGTTGCTGTGGAGCGACCCTAAATCCGGTGTTAATCGCTAAGTAAATACAAACCGAGATTGACTGACGTCCGTTAATGAAAACGGGATCGAATAGTTCGTTTACCTTCTTGACAATCTGCAGATGAACCAGTTACTTAATTTTGATACAACGGGGGACGAATGAAACGGGCCGCGTACTTGGAAAAGACACTTTGTTATAGTAAAAGGTTTTTATTGAAAAAACCTTGGCAGAGAAAAGTATACAAACAAACCTATTAGATTTCAGAAGAAGCATTTATCCTGACTGGTTGTTTAGATTGGGTTGACAGGAACGGCGAAAACTCCTCAAAAGTCATTGAAGTGTAGTTTATATATGAGGTCGGACAAATATGAAACGGGATTGGCACTACTGCGGACGCTATAAGAAACTGACTATTTCCAAATCGTATCTAAATTGTAGCTGGAACTTTCGTCTACACATAGCTAAAACGGCATCCTGTCATAACTTAGTAGGCTGTGCATGCGAATGAACAAGTTAGTGTAGCTGTCACATGTGACACAAGTCAAACATGGAGCAGAGAGTGAACATTAAGTTTTGTTTCAAATTGAGGAAAACGGCCACGGAGACATTCGAGATGTTGAAAACTGTGTACGGCGATGAGGCCATGTTCGTACTCGCGTTTTCGAGCGCTTTGCCAGATTTCGTGAAGGTCGGCAGGGCCTTTAACGATCGAAAAAGTCCGACAACTTGTGGCGGCTGATCGACGACTGACACTGAGAATGATGGAGCAGGAGCTGAATATTAGCCGTGAAACCATCAGAACCATTTTGGAAAAGGATTTGAAGAAAAGGGAAGTCTATGCCAAATTTGCCCCGCACAATTTGGCCGCTGAGCAAAAAGCGCATCGAGTGGACACCTCCCGCTATTTCATTGCAACAGCCAATAGTAACCCAAATTTTTTGGATTCAATTGTTACTGCTGACGAGTCGTGGTGCTTCCAGTACGATCCAGAAAGCAAGAGACAAAGCATGGAATGGCGATCGAAGACGTCTCCCAGGTCAAAGAAATTCCGTCTCCAAATATCGAAAGTGAAGACCATGCTGATCACTTTCTTCGACAGTCAAGGCATCATTTACAAAGAATTTGTGCCACCGGGTGTCACCGTCACTAGCCTGTACTACAAGGGTGTCATGACGCGTTTACTAAAACGCATTCGATATGTGCGACCGCATTTGACAGCCTCTGGCAAGTGGCACCTTTTACACGACAATGTCCCTGTGCATTCTGCCTTGATTGTTAAGACGTTTTTGGGAGACAAGAAATGTCCCAGTCTTAGAACATCCTCCCTATTCGCCAGATCTGTCTCCAGCGGACTTCATGCTGTTTCCTCAGCTGAAATTGACCCTCAAGAGCAGGCGCTTTGACGACGTGGAAGTCATTCAACGGAATGTTACCGCCGACCTAAACGCACTTCCTTGCGACAAGTTTAAGCAGGCTTTCCACGACTTGTATCGTCGATGTCAACGGTTCGTAGAAGTCGAGGGAGATTACTTCGGAGGACGCTAGAGGTATTTTCACCTATGGCTACCTCACATGCTTTGTATTTGATCAATCCCGTTATATATTTGTCCGACCTCGTAGGTAGTCTTAGTTATAAATTTTGAATGTATCTGCTGTGTTTCAACATAGTGTAAAAATTGAAATTGAAATTAAAAATAGATTAGGTACATGTTTCTATGTTGCTATATAAATTTGTTTAGATGAAGGGTTAGTTTTCCTTTTCCCCGATACAAGACAATTAGTCACTGGCATCTACGGAGAGAATCATTGGCATTTGATGTTATTTATTTTGACGTGTGAGACTTACCGTTTAATGGTCAATATCTGTACAAATTTAAACTCATAGCAATCCATTTAGCATTATATTTGTATTTTTTGTATATTGAGCGATAATTTGAGTAACGCCTTTATTAATGGGAGGTTATCATATGCATAATTAATGTGTGTATTTTTTATCAGTCGCAACTCATTGAATATTCCTTTGAAGGCACAAACATTAAAATTTGCATTTTAAATGTCCCCGGTTTGTTAAATGTGGTAATTTTGATTAATAACATAGGGAAATCAGCAGCCAATTAAAATATGAAAAACGGTGAATAAAAAAGTATTATATATTTCGATTCAATGAATCTTCTTCAGATACAAATTAAAACAAGTAACTTCTTCCTCCAGAAATTGGGTAAATATGAAAATCAAATTAGTAAATCTGTAAAATACAAAAAAAAAACAATTGGCTAGGCTTGTGAAAAAATAAGCTTTAATAGTGTAATAACTTACTATTTTAAAACATAAATGAAAAACATTCTAAAAGAGGCGGATAATTTTTAATGGCACTTACTTGATATCAATTTTGAGGCGTGTTAATTCCGCCTCTTTTAGAATGTTTTTCATTTATGTTTTAAAATGGTAAGTTATTACACTATTAAAGCTTATTTTTTCACAAGCCTAGCCAATTGTTTTTTTTTGTATTTTACAGATTTACTAATTTGATTTTCATATTTACCCAATTTCTGGAAGAAGAAGTTACTTGTTTTAATTTGTATCTGAAGAAAATTCATTGAATCGAAATATATAATACTTTTTTATTCACCGTTTTTCATATTTTAATTGGCTGCTGCTTTCCCTATGTTATTAATTTAAATACGTCAGCTGTAAAACAACTTAATATAGGTAATTTTGATGTTTGCACTTTGTTGTTTGTCAATGTATGTTTTAACACCTTTATAAACAGTTTAGATCGTAATTGGTAAAACTTTCAACTACTTATGAATTAAGTAATACTGCCAGGGATGACTTTCACACATAATAATCACAATAATAATAATAATAATAATAATAATCTACACAGCATACATAGATTACCAAAAGGCATTCGACTCTGTTCCACATAGTTGGCTGTTAGAGGTCCTGGACATTTACAAAATTAATCCATCAATAATTAATTTCCTACAGCATAACATATCTACCTGGAAAACCGTCATTAGAATACAGTCACAAAATGCAACTCAAACAACCAAATCAATTGATATCAAACGAGGAATATTTCAAGGAGATTCTTTAAGTCCCTTATGGTTTTGTTTGGCCCTTAACCCCTTATCAAGAATGTTGAACGATGGGAAAATGGGTTACAAAATAGCCACGGTGCATAACACCCCTTCACAATTATCACACTTAATGTATATGGATGATATTAAGATCTACTGCAGCTCAGTTCAACATCTACGGTCTACGATCTACGGCAAAGCCTAAAAATAACAGAAATGTTCAGTAAAGACATAGGCATGAAATTCGGTTTAGACAAATGTAAAACACAGAGTATAAATCGAGGGAAAAGAGATGTAGCCGACTATGAAATGGAAAACAACGACATAATACGGGGCCTGCAAGAAGGAGAAGTTTATAAATATTTAGGAATGTACCAATCACGATTAACAGAAGAAACACAGATGAAAGAGTGTCTGATATCAAAATATAAAGACAGGGTTAAGAAACTTATGAAAACTATGTTGTATGGAAAAAACTTAATAAAAGCCATAAATACTTACGCAGTGCCATTACTTACGTACTCTTTTGGAATTATCCACTGGACTGAGACTGATATGCAAAATTTGAGGCGCACTACTAGTGCTATGCTCACCAGTGTAAGATATCATCACCCACGATCTGCAGTTGAAAGACTTACGCTGCCACGTGCTGAAGGCGGCCGCGGCTTAATTGATTTTAAAAACTTGCAAAACAAACAGAAAGAGAACCTACGGGAATACTTTTTCACTAAACAAAATACCTCGGACTTACATCGTGCGATAGTCATAATAGACAATAACTACTCATCGCTTAATCTCGCTAACGATCTTGCATTGCCTATATCGTCTAATCATGAAAAACAACAAGCCTGGGCCCAGAAAGCTCTTCACGGTAGACATGCCCATGAATTGAGTCAGCCACATGTCGATAGAATAGCGTCGAACGCATGGTTGACCAGCTCTGGTCTGTTTCCTGAAACCGAGGGATTCATGTGCGCCATACAGGATCAGGTAATTAACACTAAAAATGATAAAAAATACATTATCAGAGATGGAACTCAAGATGACTCCTGTAGACGCTGTAGGGCCGCGCCTGAAAACATTCAACATATTATATCCGGATGCCAGGCAATCGCGCATACAGAATATAAGGTAAGGCATGATAATGTGGCAAAAATATTGCACTCCAAATTAGCCACAAAATATAGTCTTGAGAAAGAAGATGTCCCGTATTATAAGTACGCTCCGAGAAAATAACAGAAAATGAGCAAGCTCTTATATATTGGGACAGGGGAATAATTACCGATAGAACAATTGCGCACAATAGGCCAGACATAACGCTAATTGACAAAAATAGAAATAGCGCCTTTCTTATTGATATTTCAATACCCAACACTTCTAATTTACAAAATGCGCATGCAGACAAAATAGCAAAGTACACTGATCTGGCTTACGAAGTAAGACAGTTGTGGCATGTGGAAGCAGTCTATACCTTACCTGTTATTATATCGGCCACAGGAGCTTTTCCTGTAACGCTCCACCAAACATTGCATCAATTAGGGATTGACAACAAATTATACATTAGCATGCAAAAGTCTGTGATATTAAGTACATGTAACATCGTCAGAAGACTTTTAAATAATCAGACAGACCAATAATATACTTACCTTCGCCTTGGTCCCAGACCCGTGAGGTACAACAACCGTACACAGTGCGTGAAAATACAAATAATAATAATAATAATAATAATAATAATAATAATAATAATAATAATAATAATAATAATAATATCATGTTTATTAAATAAGAATTACAAAAATCAAAGATCTTTTCAGATATACGTAAATCCCATGTTAATTTTCGGACTTATAGAGGAGTTGTTTGGGGGTGTTTTTAATGAGTGCGAAAGAGAGGTCCTTCGGTCTTTGTGAAGGGCTTGTAAGGGCTTATTCGTGCAGAGATCATACTCTAAGTCGAAGAATTAGTTGTAAATAGAAGTGGAGGTGGTGGTGGGGGTAATATCAATGACCAGAAGAAGGTAGTTGAAGAAGAAGTCGAAGCACGAGAGAAAGATAGGTATGCAACCCACCGTACTATTTTCTCCTATGTGGGGAATCGATCCGTCGGCATTGCATTACGAGCCCGGGGCCGTTGCTTCTCGGCTATTGCCGCTCGTCGATTAGTTAGTGTAGGAAGTGGTATGTATGTAGGAACGAGCGAGCGAGTGAGTTAGTGAACATGCACGCGTGTGTGTAGTGTAGATGTGGGAGGTGGCTTGTGTGCTAGCAACCCTCAGATTTCGAATTGTAGGCGGGAAGCTATTTGAAATCAGGTCGCTGCTATCACCGCTCCCCGCGTCGGCGTTGTGTTAGAACATATAGCTTGAACCGTTAGATTGTACTTTAAAAATACAAATAAGAAGTAGAAAACACTGTCAGTATTGGGGATTCGAAACCGGGCTCTGCAGGTTGCGACCTGCCGGCCTGGACTTATTAGTGAAACTATTTGAATGATGTGTGGTGTGCCCTACCATTGCACGTCGAACGTTAGATGTATGGAGGCGTGAAACATTACTTGTGGGCTGTAGTACGAACGAGTTCGCGTGTCTAAGAGAACGAGAACAATGCTGCCATCTGTATCGGTGTTGGTGTTAACAGCGGTCTTGAACCGTACCCTCTTGGCTGCACATTCGCCACAGGTGTACGAAGTTAGCGTTGCCGTTCGCTATTCTAATTGTCTTTTGAGTAAGTATCAGCAGCAGCTGCAGCATTCCGAAGAAAAAGAAGAATAGTGGATGCCTATGAAGTTGCATCACTTTAGACATATTTACACATTTTTTACCTGTACAAATTAGAATTGAGTCTACTATCGACAACGATGACGACCGATTTATCACTGTCATTGTCACGATTCATTTACATAAAGGCAAAATATACGTATGGCAACGACACTCAAGTGACAACAACAAAGGGGTGATGATGACACATGAGAAGTAATGGGTTGTTATTTATGTATAAGTACTTCTGGGCCTTGTTTCTGAGTGTTTACTAATAATAATTAAACACTTCTATATTGATGTATTGATTTTATTATAACCATTAGAATATACAAAAAACAACTGTTCAACATACGGCACACTTGGATAGATTTATGTCACGTCTGTGATAGATACCGAAATATCGGTAAAGTAAAAAAACTGTTTCTAGGGGATTATTCAAACAAAATCACACATTTGTTTCGAATGTACTCATCATCATCATCACGAAACAAATGTGCGGGTTGTGCCGCTATTGCTGGAGCAGGCGGCGATGACGGCAGTGGTGGCGGCGACTGGAGCTCTTCCAATGCGGGTATCTCCAGTGCTTAGAAGCTATGCGGTCTTCGTAAAACTGGAAATATGCCGTAGTCGCTCAACATCATCGATACTGTGGCTGCTGCAGTGTTTAGCAAACAATAATATTACTTTCCGAGAAGAAAAGAAACACAAAGTTACATACTTGCGGTTTGGAACGGTGGCTGCCGATTGGGATGTTTGGGCAGTTGATTTGTGTCACGAACGAGCATTCTGGCGCAAACGTTCTGCGGCTGTCCAAAGCATCTAAACACACTGCATTATATGGTGGGGACGCGTACAGTCCACAGAAGGGACAGTGTACAAACATATCGTTTTCCCCGTCGTCGTTGGGATAATAAAACCCGGCGCTGGCTATTGCCATGATGTTTACAGAAATGTCAAGGGGCCAACGCGAAAACGACATTAATCGATTGTACTCACTGTCCATGTACGCCAAGACAGAAGCGGCACTTGATCCGGGGGAGGCTGCGCTGGGGCTGGTAGATTCTGATGACATGTTGGGCTGGTGGTTGTTTTACAAACGCGTACAATACGATGTATAGAAGAACGCACACACCACTAATATACTAAGTGGCTCCTCGTACACACAGGTGTACTTGTAACAAACAATCGACACACCTGTGTAGTCAATGTCACGTCGCGTCAGAATGTTGCATCAGCAACTTGTTGTTCACACATACTACTGCGGCTGCTTACGGTTAGGCCACAAAAGGTCAAGCATGTGCGCCGCGCTGGTGCGACAATGACATCAGCATTCTGTTTGTTTATTCGAAGAACACAATGTTTCAAGAAAACAGCAGACCACTGTTTCAATAACAAGAACATTCAATTTGTAACAAAAAGGAAAAAAACAGAAAAAATGGAAAAGTACCGGCGATGCTACCTTCTATAATGGTCCGTTAGCAAATCTAATTTTATGTTGGTTTTTTAAGGGCCGCGTTCCAAGCAAACCCAGAGCCGGCCAGCTGATGGATTAGGCAATCTGGTATATTTGCAAGCATAAATCGCAAAACTCTTCAAAAACGTCAGTTAAAATTTTAACGTCACATTTCGAGTGTGTTCGTAATCCTCTGCGTCACCTGCTTTTCAGTCAACCGGTTGTAAAATTGCTTGCCCGAAGGTAAGTGTGTATTTTTGAGCTTCTGCGATGAATTTATAGAGTCGTAGCGCTACATCCCCTTTCGCGTCATTAAGTCAAAATTATCGGGAAATGCCTGCCTGGTGTATTTGAACATATCGGGAGTTAAATTCTTTGCCAAGCTGTCCAAACTTTGATTCATGAAAAGGAGCGAGTCTATAAACCACCATGTCGAATTTGGATACCGTTTAGAAACAGAAATGTATTTTTTTTTAGTAAGTGGTAGCAGATTAATGGGTTGTTGGTTGAAATCGAACTGTTTTATAATAAAATGCATATCGTAACCGGATAAATTATGCATGAGTATGGGAATATAGTTGCCGACTTTATAGTTTAAATTGAACCCTTGACAGAGGGCCGATCGAAATTTGCCACTCAGGTGGCAATGATTATGATATTTAACGACAACGTCATCAAAAGGGCGCAGACAGTTTTCGCAATGGGTGGTGTCGTCAAAGAAAGTCTGTTCGTCCGGTGTTAACGGTCACATGGGCACGATATTACTTAATTTGTCCTCAATAATTTCTGTTTCCTTACGAAATTCGCGGATAAACCATTTTTCAGGATTTGACCGCGATAGCACACACGATACACAACCTGATAATCAACGCTGTAGGTGATATATTTTTGATAGCGTTTAGTATATGAAAGTAGTGTGTCGTCATCGTCGTCGTCCTGGTCAGTGTCTTTGCCGCCGTTAGTAGTCTGTGCGTCAGCAACGGGCTCGACTGAACATTCGAAGCCTGTATAAATGACTACAGGATGTCAAAGACCGAATTGAAATTTCGGCCCTGTCCTAGGACAATCTCCGTAATGATGTTCCAATACGCGTTCGCTCTAAAAATTCCGGAGACACCTATCGCAGATAAACGTGTTGTGTTCATGTTTTGAAATTTGGGATCTGTATAACCCATATAAATTTTTAATCCAACCATAGTGGCCGTTACGACTTCCACGACTGTTAACGAGATATAACATATTGACGTGATTTTCTTTTACCTGCTTCGTGTGATATAATGGCCCCACCACCATGTGTTTTTCTAGTTCAATAACGTTCACGGATATCGTAGGATTTAGGCGTTCAACTTTTTTAATATCTGTCAGTTTTACAGGAAACGGAATGCCCGTGAAATTGAACAAGTTCCCCAAATTGTGGTGAGGATAAGATAAGACTGTTCCGATCAACTGGGAACATTTTAGCGACCAAAGCGAAAGCGATACATCTGTCATCGGTATTTTTAACGTTCATCACTGCTTTACGTGCCTTAATGTACCTGGGAAACTCGACGTATCCAGTTCCACCAATGGTCTTAAATTTGCTTGCATTCAGCTCTAAAACAAATAACATATAGCTGAAACAATGTTGATCGTGGACATTCAAGGATTTCCCGCCTCCTATTTTATCCCCAAGGAGATGGCCATCACGAACGGTGAGCTCACGTCTCATTATGTGTTTAAACCTCCGGTTCCGTATAAGGCATTAGAAGTGGACCTGCAGCGTAGCGTCGCCTGGACATCCAAAAACCGTCACGGTTTAAAATGGGATACGGCTTCGTTGAGCTTCTAGAAATTGATGCCATACTGAAACAGGTCGCCGAGCGAGAAAACGTCATCTATTGCAAAGGAAAAGACACGGCGGACTACACAACATCGTGCCCGTCAGAGACCTGAGTGCCCCACATGCCGATCAACACCTGTGGATGCTGCCAGACAGAAGTGACGTACTTACGAAGCCGTTGCCAAATTACAAACTCCAATGTTTTGCTCACTCATTAAATACTTGTCTGTCTGTTATAAACAATGTAATTCTCCTGTATAATGAATTGTCTAGTGATCTTGAAGCAATTGCTGTTAAGTAATATAATACGAACTACTGATTTAACTTTCTACCACACTCTACTTTTTTTTGTATATTTGTACAATATCATTACTAACAATATTCCAACGGTACTTCGAACATTCTGTATTTAATGAGGACCACCTTATTATTGCTTCTTTTGTCTGTCGTAAAATTGATGCGAAAATCACTAAAAATCATAGCGTTCGGTATCGCCATGCTGTTCTCCTCAAAATAGCTCATAATCGTAGCTTCGCTTTTCAGCAGATCTATTAAGTCTTCTTTTTTTTTTTTGTTAACTGGTTCAGCACCCAAGGTGCTATTCACAGTAGTGTTTTGATAAAAATACATATTATGAATTGCGAAAAGGTCAGCAAAAGCTCCTCAGTAGCTAAATGTTTATGTGTTCATTCTTATTGCAGCTTAGATTAGTTTTTGTTGAGAGCAAGTTTATCATTGGTTAGTCACTATCTTCGGTTAGCGGATAAACATCCTGGGGAAGTTTTCGTTTCAGTCTTCTATGAATGTTCCTCTTTCCCAATTTGAAATACGACGCATTTTGGCAATTGTTTATATTACGTAAAAATTTTTTGGTGGTTTTCTTAATATGTTCTGTTATGAGGGGGATACCCAGTTCATTATGAATTTGCTGGTTACGAATAAACCATTGTGCGTTAACAGCAATGCGTAACACTTTGTTTTGAAAGGTTTGGATTTTTTGAATATTTGTTTTACTCGTATTACACCATATTTCAGATGCATACATTATGATCGGTCTCAATAAAGATGTATATAATAATACTGAACACTGCACTCGTAAGGATGAGTTTCGATTAATTAAAGGGTATAACATTGTTAATCGGGCGTAGCACTGGTTTAATTTATTATTTATATGCACACCCCACTTTAATCTAGTGTCCAGGAAAACTCCAAGATATTTCACAGCTTTATCTTTATCATTCCATAGGATCTGTTGACCGTTAATAGTAAAATCACGTGGGTTAGGTAGCTTTCGTAGAGTAAACACTTTAATTTCGCACTGCAAGGTGTTTTAATTACATACGTTATTATATCAAAATACGTAAAGAAATTCATTATACATATTTCTTTAAATTGGAAAACAATAAAACTGTTCTTATTCACAATATTTTTAACGTATCCTTAACTCATAACAACGCTGCTTTCTTACAGACTATAATAAGATGGAGATTTATTTTTCCAATATATTTCTTGGTCATGAGTAATTTGCCTAATATAATGTTCGTCATATCTAATAGAAACATCGTGCATGTTTTCATGTATTTCAAAATTGGAATAAGTAACACCAAAAAGCATTTACTTTTATTTAAGTTGCAAATAGCAACTGTATTTGAGCCCTATATTTTCCTGTGTCTGTACTATTACGTCGCCGCATCCGCACTTGCGTACGCTCGTTCATAAATATGATTTAGAATTTCAATTCACAAACATTTTCATTTCGATAGTTTTTCTATCTAGACGAACTTTTTGGGGAGTACACGTATTTCTATAAGTAACGATACTTTTATATTTTAATAATAATCATAGACAATTTCAATAGGTATTTATTTTTGCTCTATACGTATTCCGACATTTTACATGTCATTTTCGAAAGCATTTAATATTGTAAACATTTGTAGCTAGGGCAACAGCACACTGGATCTTGATTTGGGGCTTGGCTCTGGTCTTCTATTCCAAAACTTCCAATGGCAGGAAATGTATGAGCTCAATTTGCTCATTCATTCAAGATGTATTTATTAAAGTGTGTTTGTGCATTAGAAAGGCCTCGAGTATATCCAATTTACGTTTGTCATCAAAGCAGTGTCTTCTTCTTCTTCTTTGACATTTTCCCCTTTAGGAGTTTGCGTCTTCTGTTTCCATAGCCTTCGGTTGTCCCAGTCTCCCACTGTTACTTCTCTATTGTCCATTGCCTTACTTATGTGTGTTTTCCATGCCATTTTACGTCTTCCTCTTTTTCTTTTACCTCTTGATGACCACTCCAATATCCTGTTCGGCCATCTTTCCTCGTCCATGCGTTTTACATCTCCAAAGCACTTTAGCGATCTAATCTCTAGATATTTGGTGGCTAAGCATGTTATTCCCATTGTTTCCCATATTACTTCATTGCGGACTCTATCTTCTCGCGTGAGTTGTAAGCTTCTCCTCACGAAATCGAGTTCTACTGTTCAAATTTTATTTCTCACTTTTTCAATTATTGGCCATGTTTCAGCGTCATATGGTAGTATATTCTCTACTATACTCTGGAGTATTCTCTTTTTTGTTTCTTGTGTTATGTTTTTGTTTCATATTATTCCATGTAAGTAGAGTATTTTGAACAGTTCTAAGACCACCCCCCACCACTAACCTTGAATTTACAATTTAGTATAATAAAACATATATAAAAATTACTCGTTTCAATTTGTTTATGACCTTGGTATACAACCTTCACTTCAAGGTCTTACATCTTGGGTTTGACCTTTGACAACGACCTTGACCGTTCAGGGGGGTAAAGGAGCTTAAGGGTGGTGTTGGTTTTTACCTTGACCTTGATTTCAAGGATAGTGGGGAGAGCTGCTGTATCCTTGACCTTGAAATTCAAGGTTAGTGGTGGGAGGTGGTCTTAGAACTGTCCAAAATACTCTATTCATGTAATGATCTAGTAGCGTTTTTCCCCATAGCTATTCTGGTCTCGATATCTTTGTCACATGTTGCCGTTGGGTTATAATTGAACCCAGATATTTGAACGAGTAACACCTATTTATTTTTTTTCCTCTATTTCTAAATCTTGTACCCCGTTTCCTATACACATATACTCTGTTTTGTTGAAGTTGATCTGTAGCACTCACTTTCCGTATTGTTCTCTTAGTTTTCTTACCATGTACTCCATGTCTTCACTATTCTGTGCGAATATAATTTGATCGTCCGCAAAGAGCAACGAATGCGCAGTTCTATTTCCTATATTTACATCCATTCCAGCACATTTCCGATACCACATTTCAAGTGCTTGCTCTACATTGTATATTAAACAATAGTGGCGATAAGCAGCACCCCTATTTAAGTCCTTTAGTAATCTCTAGGGTTTTTGTTACCTTTGTTCTTATTTTTCCTATTTGAGCTCTTGTATCCTTATATATATATTGTACTAGCTGTATCCATTTTTCTGGTATCTTTACTCTTCTCATTGCCTGTCCCATTTTAGATTGAAGAACACTGTCCTATACCTATCCTAGGTCTATAAATCTCATGTGTGCTGTGTATGTCTTTTGCTTTGTTCTTTTCAATAAGTTGTTTCACACAGAAGATGTTATGACCTACCTCCTCTAAAGCCACTCTGTTCTTCGATTAGTGTTGTTATATTGTTTTCTATTTTCTCTTTCAAAAATTTAGTAAATACTCTCATTATAGCTGGTAACGCGCTTATTGCTCTGTAGTTTAAGCAGGATCTTTTATCGCCCTTGTTGTATATTGAACTGATGTATGACATGTTTCATTCTGTTGGTATTTTTTCGCCTTTTTCTATTTTGATGAACATTTTCTTAATGTATTCCGCTAGTCTATCTCCTCCGTATTTTATCAGTTCCATTCTCACATTACCTGAGCCTGGTGTTTTATTATTCTTTGCCTTTTGAAGAGCTCCTTTTATGTCTTCTGTGCTTATCTCTTCTATATCAATTATTCTTCTTATGCTTCTATTAACTTCTAAGTACTGTGGTCTATTTTCTTGTAGCAGCTCTGAATTGTGTGCTTCCCATTGTGGTGGTGTTATTAACTGTATGAAGTTCTTATCGTTTTCCATGCTTCTGTAGATTTATTATAACCAATGGTATTGTCGATGTCTCTACATAATCTATTCCAATGTTCATTATTTTCTGTTACTCTTTTTCTTATTTCTATGTATATTTCTCTTAATTCTACCTTTTTATCCGAAATCCATTTCATATATGCGTTCTTTTTCATCAATCATTTGTTCCAAATCTAAGCTGAATTTCTCTCTAAATCTATGTTTTGTATTTTCGATGCCCAGTGCTTCATTCTCTGCGTCGAATATACATTTCTTCATGTGTTCGTACATTTCTACGGTTGTTTCTTTATCCATCTCTAGTTTATTTTCCAGCCTGTTCTGATATAATACTTTAACGCTGTACTGTATCAGTAGGTCTGTTTTGCATATAGTTTCCTTGTTTTCAGTTAGCTCTACATTTCCAACGTTTGTATTGTCCTTATTTCTGTGTTGACTTATATAGACCAGTTATAGCATATGATAGTTGCTTGCACATTCAGGTTGACGGTATACTCTTACGTCTTTTAGTATTATTCTTCTATTTTTCGGAACTATCAATAGATCGATAATGGACTTTAGGTCTCTTGACGGATCCTCCCATGTATACTTATGAATGTTTTTGTGTTGGAATATTGTGTTGGCTACTATGCATTCGCATTCTCTACATATATTTATTAGTCTGTTTCCGTTGACGTTCGTTGTTTCCTCTCCAAAACGTCCTACCGCGTCATCATCTATATTTCCTACTCTACTATTTAAGTCTCCTATTACAATAGCTTCATGTTGTATATTTTCTAAGATATCATTTAACTTGTCGAAGAACTCTTCTTTTTCCTCTAACATTGCGTTGCCGTTCATTGCATATACTCCGATTATTTCTGTCGGTTGTCCATATATATTTATATTCATTTTTATTATTCTTTCGTTTGCTTGTTCAAAAGCTGTGATATATTTTGCCCATTTATTTTCTAATAATATCCAGACTCCTCCTTTAGCGTATTGATGTTTATCCACACCGCTCCATATGTGTATATAATTCCCAATCTTCTCTTCTCCCATTCCTTTTTGCTTGGTTTCACTTAAAATTATTATTTCTAAATTCATTTTGTCTATTTCTGAAATCAGCTGTGTTTGCTTCGTTCTCAATCTCTGTATATTCTCCGTACCCACTGTTATTATCCGTTTTCGTCGCCATAGTCGTCTTCTATTTCCATCCGAGTTCCGAGGCTTGTTTGTATCGTTTTTTGCAGTATAAAATGTTTTCCGAAGAATGCGTAGGAATCCCCATCCGGAGGACCGGGGATCCATAAAGGTTTTCTTCCTCTAGCCTTTGGTGAGCCAACACCTCCCTGCAAGGTAGCAGTATCGTTACCCTGGTATGGGGCCCTTACAGGGTGCTATCAGCCGGGCCAGCTGAACCCTGTTTTTTTCTCGAGGTTGTTACTCCTCCCCTTCCCCCTTTCTAATCCTGGCTTGCGACAGGCTTGGCTAAAGCCAAGGCGGAGTTCACAGAAGTATAAAAATGTTATATATTATTTGACGTCGATGCATGATTATGTTCTAATAAGTGTTTGGCGTAGTTAGATTTTTCTGGGTGTTTGTATTTGTATGAGCGTATGTGTTCTTCGTATCTGGTATCAAAATTTCTAATTGTTTGACCTATGTATACAGAATTCCACTGTGAACAGTTTAATTGGTAAATACCTGATTTTAACAAATCGTTGGTTCTATCTCTTGCGTTGAATAAGGTGTTGAAAGTATTTTTTGTTGTTTTATAAATAACTTAAAATGTACTTGTTTTGGTTATAATTTTAGCAATTTTCTCCGATATATCACAGAAATATGGAATTGAAATATATTTAACATTTTCAGAGTGGTCTTTTGAATATATTCTTTGAATTGCTAATTTACAATCTTTCCTTTTGATTAGTATGTTTATCAGTTTTGGGTTGTAACCCTTACTGTATGCAATTTGTTTAATAATCGAAATGTCTTGGTGTAGTCACTGTTACTTAAGGGAACTGTTAAAGCTCTATGTATCAGTGACCTATAGACTGCTAATTTAAGTGTTTGATGGTGCTATGAGTCCTGTGGTATTGCGATATCTGTTTGTGTAGGTTTACTATAAATACAGTATTTGAGTTTATTTTTGGAATTCATTTTTATGTTTTACGATATTTTACATATATACAAAACTAATGTTTCTGCTATATTTTCAGAGAGCCTTAACTCTGGTTAAAACATGCGAACCCACAGCCGAAATGCGTATTTGCCGCACTCCACGCGACTGGTCCTTGTTGGCGCTCCAAAATATTCGGACCGGTAAATCGCATTACCTTGTCATATGTCGCTGTCCGGATTCAAGCATATTGGGTAATATTTATCTACTTTCCTTGTTATTAATGCTAACGATATTCATAATGAATGCATTCCAGAGGGGCCAATGTCACACGACCAACCAACTTATGCCAGTGTACCTGGCATCCGTGTATACGGGATGATGTGCGTTCAAGGAAATATAAAACGTCGAGGACGTCCCCTACGAATAACCAGAGCCATGGAAAACCTCGATTTTCCCTGGGACAAAGTAAATGAACTTTCCAAATCAGCTTTATGGGAATGAACTAAGCGAGTTCCGAAAACGGTTCTTTCCTTTTTCATTCGATAAATTCGATTAGTTATATTCGTATTCAATTTTAAATGAGTGTCAAATAGCTATAATGTGATTCGAAAGCGTATTATCATTTTCATACAACTCTGCTAGATAATTACTTTAATAATGACGGTATAAATCGTTTTATAATAAGACAGCAGCATTTATATTAAAACTTCCAGTAAATCCAAGAGTGCTTCTCCTATTATTATTTGGTAGTAAAGACTGTAACGCATTAGCGTACAACCCCTGCCGCTTATTTAAATGTTGGAAGTACATTTAGTATAAATTAATTAAGTAGATATTTAATTAGTATTAATATTATACGTAACTTAATAGAAATGCTTGTTTACTTTTACTCTGTAATCCGTACCTATTTTTTAAGATTTTCGTTATAATGAAGGAATGTCATAGAGCCATATTTAAAATTAAGCAGAATAATGTTACTTATTAATAACCAACCAATCAATAATCAATAGATATAAACAGAAGCATACACTAAGTACAGTAAAATGAAAATGGCACAGTCTACATTTCTGCCACCTTAAAATTACAACTGAAAAGCACCAATGCCTTAACATCTTAGTAAAAATGAATTATTAAATATTAATTTTCAACATTAAATTAAAATTTTAACATGAATTTTAAAAAATCAGAAAATACGTTGAAAAATTCAAGGGAGCAGTTGCAATTGAAACAATATATAATCAATTGTTAATAAGTATTATTTATGCCCGTAATTGGCATTTTAATTTTTAATATGGCTTATACAGGGATATTTTCACTATCTTATTGAGAAACTAAGTTGTGAAAATAGGTTACGGGTCTTAGATTTCTTCAATTTTCTACATTTGTATTGTTTACACTATAAAAGTACAGAATGTAAGTATGAAGGGTACCTATCCTTTAATTCTTATTTTCAAATATACATGCAGATTTACATAATAAATGATTACATTATATAAGAATATTCTTCAAAAATGATTAGAATTA
>JABXWE010015738.1:0-19218 GCA_014611495.1 Limonius californicus
AAAATTATTCCAAAAATACTGAAAATCGCTATTTCCATAGAAGTCAAATATCTAATTTTTTTTTCTCTTTTGAAATGTGTATTACAAGCTATATATAAATAGAAAATTATTAAATATATAAAGTACTTCATTTTTGAAGATGTAGGTATGAATATCAATAAATACTAAAACAATATTTATTATAACATAGTGAACCGTCATATTAAATTAGATTCTCAAGTATTGTCTTACGTTCACAATTAGTATTCGTTGTTGTATTATTTAGTGGTGAAGTTGTGATAATTATTTTATAAATTATTTAAAATGGTGAATTTTCCAACAAATGAACAATACGATATGTTTTGTACATACATCAAATATTACACTTAATCAATGGCCTGTCAGATCAGCAGACTTCACGCGTCTTGATTTTTATTTGTGGGGCACTTTGAAAAATAATGTGTATGGAAGTAATATTAATTATAATAATGCAGAAGAACATAACAAAGCAGTGGTGCAAGCATTTAGCGGTATTAATCGTAATTAATGATGGGCTTATCCCAAATGAAATCATTCGAAATATTCGATTATGCATATATTTCGAGATGAGAGTAATTCATTCGAATGGTAAGAACTTCTCGAATTACGTTTAGTGGCACGCGCATCTCGAATGAAACAGTTAGAAATATTATATTATGCATGCATCATCGAGATGCCAATTATTCATTCGATTGATAACTACTTCTTGGATTACTTTCGTTTAGTAGCGCGCTTTTCAAATGAAACAGTTACAAATATTCGGTTATACATGCATCACCGAGATCTGAGTAATTCACTTTTTGTGATAGAAACTTCTAGAATACGTTCGTGGCGGAATGAAACAGTTAGAAATATTACGTTAGGCATGCGGCACCGAGATGTGAGTAATTCATTTGAGTGATAGAAACTTCTAGAATACGTTCGTAGCGACGCGCGCATCTCAAATGTAACAATTCGAAATATTCCATTATGCATGTATCACCAAGATGCTAATAATTCATTCGAATGGTAAGAACTTCTCGAATTACGTTTAGTAGCACGCGCATCTCGAATGAAACAGTTAGAAATATTATATTATGGATGCATCATCGAGATGCTAATTATTCATTCGAATGATAAAAACTTCTCGAATTACTTTTTTTAGTAGCACGCGCATTTCAAATGAAACAGTTACAAATATTCGGTTATACATGCATCACCGAGGTCTGAGTAATTCACTTTTAGTGATATAAACTTCTAGAATACGTTCGTAGCGGAATGAAACAGTTAGAAATATTCGGTTAGGCATGTAGCACCCAGATGTGAATAATTCATTTGAGTGGTAGAAACTTCTAGAATACGTTTGTAGCGACGCGCGCATCACAAATGAAACAATTCGAAATATTCGATTATGCAGCATCACCAAGATGCTAATAATTCATTCTAATGATAAAAACTTCTCGAATTGCGTTCGTTTAGTGGCGCGCGCATTTCGTATGGAACAATTTGAAATATTCGATAATGCATGCATCACCAAGATGCTAATAATTCATTCGAATGATAAAAACTTCTCGAATTACGTTCGTTTAGTGACGCGCGCATTTCGAATGAAACAGTTAGAAATATTCCGTTATGAGTGCATTACCGAGATGCGAGTAATTCATTCGAATGTAATTCGAAAAGAAAGATAAACTACAAAGTAACATATTTGACTTGTTTTGTGTGTTGGGGTGCATGTACAGCTGAGTAGCAAAATTATTTTTTAGAATTTCGAACCGGACGTGCTTTAGTTACTATTATTTATTTCTACTTTTCCATACTTAAATTAAAAAATATTAATTGTAGAATTTTCAGATTGATTATTATTCAATTAAATATATTTCCCTTACTCCAAATCCATTTTTATCCATTATAGCACCCAGGTATTTAAATTTTTCTACATGTGTAATTGTTGTTTCTTCATTAAGTAGTACTTCGAATCTTCCTTCACTATTAATTACTAAGTATTCGGTCTTCTTTAAACTTACATGTAATCCCCATTTCTCATATTCGTTATACAACCCAAGCAGCACAAAATATTTCGTTAATATTTAAAAAGGAATATTTTTGCTACCACTAGATGTGACACCACTTTGTTTGCATTACATATATATATGTTGAAAATATAGTATAAATCTTATTTTGAAATGTTGCCTATATGTTTCTTTAAAATATTTAGCAAACATTGCCAACAATATTTCTGTTACCACTAGATGTGACACTTTGGTTGCATTACAGATATATATGTTGAAAATATTGTTAATAATAATTTTCTTATCATAAATTCAAGATCGAATAAATCTTTCGCTAGGATAGCTTGGTCATCGGCAAAACTCGAAGTAAAAACTCGATTTACAGATATATTTCCGCAGCTTCGTTTCCAGTTCTTTAAAACTTAATCCACATACAGGTTGAATAATAGAGGGGATAGGCAACATCCTTGCCTTAACCCTTTTGAAGTATTTATTGGGTTTGATAATTGTCTTCCCACTTTGACGTAAGCTATATTTCCTTCGTACAATTCTTGAATTATTGTTAACAGTGTTAAATATTTCTAAAGTTTCTCAGAAAGTTTTTATTGTGGTACTGTATCATAATGCCTTTTCTAGATCGATGAAAGCTAAATGTAGTTCTTCACCTGTTGATATTCTTTTTCCCGCAAGTTGTAGAATAAATAAATTATCGACACATGAGCGTCCGGAAGTAAATCCGCTTTGTTCTTCGCTGATTTTATCTATCATATTACTTTTAAGTTTATTATCCAATATTTTTCCAAAAAGGCATCTCATGCTACTAATGACACTAAGACCCCTGGAACACCCCTGGACTTTTCTATCCCTTTTTTAAAGACAAGCTTTTTTCCATTCCTGGGGTATTTTTGTCAATTTACAGCAGTCACTCATCAGTCTTGTTCCTCTGTTGATGACTTCATCCCCTCCATATTTAATTAGTTCAACGGGTATATTGCCTGGACTAGGGGATCTACCATTTTTAATTTTCTTTGGTGGTGTTTCTACTTCTTCATTTATAGTTAGATAGTTGTTTGGAGTTTGGTTTTCTTGGATCAGTGGTGTATTTCTTTGATAATTTCAATTCTCTGGTAATAATATTGTATAATAGATTCCTACTCCTTCATACTAATTGGATTGGACGTTTTATTTGTCTCATTAGACTTTAAGTGTTTAAATGTTCGTATTATAATTATTGTCGAAGGATAATTAACCTGTTGCACTTTTTCTTTGCAAATTTTAGCTAGTGATAAAGGTATATTAGCCAAATATTCAAGGCCGCTTTCCGTTTTTTTGTTCTTTTTTTAAAAGTTGCAGTACAGAACATAATTTTGTAATAAATTTATTTTGCTGCAGTGATATGTGAATATAAAGTTACAAACTATATCTTTGTATAAATAAAAAAATAAATAAGCAAACAAACAAAAATGTAAACAGGCAACAAATGTAACCTTAGAAAATACATGTCATTACAGTAGAGTAAAATTGTAGTGTTGTTATACCACTGATGTCTCAGCAGTACATAACGCATAGAATTGCCATTACAAAACAGTTCATTTTTATTGTAATTCTTAGTTTTTTTAAAGAAAGACTCCTATACTAACGATAATAATTATTGATATTACTGATTACATATTTTATACCTTTAAGGGTCCAAGCTTTGTATAAATTAATTATTAAAGCGATAAGCTAAAAATGCTACATCACAAAATATACCGAAAATAGTGCACCTTAGCGATTTTCTTCTATATAGAATAGTAGCATCTATACGCCATACAATGCACCATATTAATTTCACAAAGCTTTTCCATACCGTATAAATCTAAACTTAAAATAAGCGAAATATTTATGAACCCAGTTGGTGACCTGGGACACCATTTGCACTCTTTTTTTTGTTTGCGCATTTTTTTTTCAAAGTTTTTTCAGACGTATTTCTAATTTAGATTACAGTATGTAGTAGTCTAAATGTCTAGTTTGTGATTTTTCCTATTGAGAAACCTTTACAAGTTGATACAAATCCATTTGACGCTGTAAATAGACAACGGCAGTTTAAAATATGAGAATTCGTGCAATTTGTTACGCCCAATTTTTGATTACCTGACAACCATGTATCCAATATTTTGTTATTTATCGAAGTCGCCAAACATATAGTATAGAACATGTGACTAAATAAAAACTTTCTAATTAAAAACACTGCATTTGGTATTGGTTGCTTCACGTTTTCTCTTACTGAGGTAGATTAATGAGTATTAAAATTATTAAAACTCAGAACTGTTTTCAGGCTTTGGATAGCGTTCTATCAGTACGATTATTGATATTACAACTTTCTATTTACTTCTATTAAATGGAATGATTTTTTAATTATAAATAACAGCCAGTGATTTATCACGATAAAATTGATTTTGTAGGTTAGCGACAAGGAAATTCAGCTTCTTGATTGCTGAAGCGGACTATGAGTCAATTTGGATAATTAATCTAGACAGGAAGCGGCAATTTACAATAAACCAAGTATCTATCGGCTGTAGTTTGTCAATATTGTTTATTATATTATTTTTGTATTAGGACTGTTGATGGTTCTCTATCACAACCCGGTGAGCGCGGTTTAGGGCACTCTATACAATCTTATTATTTTCGTTAAACAATCTGCGGATGATTGTTTTTTTTATTACAAAGTAATCAACCCTACTTCCTTATTGCATTATAGAAACTTTTCCCATCTACTATTAATGCACTCTTTCAAAAATCTTTTACAGTCCTAACGAAAATGATTGAAAGTGCCTCTACACGTATAGATTTTTACTTGTCCGCTTACTGCTTATGGTATGTATCTTGATTGAAGCATTCAAAAAAGACATCTCCCCTCGTAATGTTTCAGACACAATGTATGGAAGTTAATAAATAAAATACAATTATTTTATTAAAAAAGGTGTGTAATTATAATTCGATCAACACAATGTTATTATATTTATGCACGTTCGGTAACGCTGTCCAAACACCGGATATAATATCAATCAAATATGTGTCTCCTGCAACAAAGCAGTAAAAATTATGGCAAATAATTAAATCACATTGTTAAACTACTTTCATACTCTCAGAACATGCAAATTTATAAGATTATATTTTTTATGCATAAGGGTAAATAAAATTGCATTAATCAAAATAACGAGGCTTGTTCAACTGAAGTCCATCTTTGATCAACTTAGCCTTGAAAACAAATGCAATAATTCAAATAACGTCTGTTAATGTTAGTAGTGTTTGTAAGCAAAACATTATTAAGTGTCTGCCGTTTGAATTTGATTCCGACTTTTAAAACTTCGATTTTGAAATGGCGTTTGTTGTTGGAAATTCGTCCAAGTTTGATCAGCATGCGGTCTTACAATTTTTATACGCACGAAGGTGTGCAGCCATTGCAGATGTATATGCGAATGCAAGCAGTGCCTGGAAATATATGTATTGCGTACCCAACTGTGAAGGAATGGTGCCAAATACATAAGAATGGAAAAGAGGGCACCAGCCGCGACCAGGTGCACGGTGTACTGCATTAACAGAAAACAATATGGCATGTCTGGAAGGCCTTATTAGAGAAAATCGTTCAATTTCAATTAGAGAAATATCAGAAATTGTTGGTGCGAGTGTAGGATCTGTCCATAGTATTGTTCGTAATCTGGGTTACAGCAAAGTTTGCTCGCAATGGATTCCATGTCTATTGTCTAATGAACAAAAGTGCTTGCGAATGGGTTTATCTCTGCAACACTTCAGAGACTATAGCCAAATAGTGATGACTTTCTTCTGTGAATAGTTGTTGAAACATTCAAGTTCACCACCACCACCACCACCGAAGAAGTTTAAAGCACAACCTTCTGCAGGCAAGGTGATATTAACATGTTTTTTTCGACCATGAAGGACCCTTGTTGATAGAGTTTAAGGAATCTAGAATAAATGTCAATGCAAATCTGTACAATGAAACTTTGAACAAGCTTCATCAAGCAATAAGACGGAAACGTCCATGAAAATTTACGCGTGGGATCATTTTGCTGCACGATAATGCTAGGCTAATGTGGTAAAAGAAAATCTTCAACGAAACAAATGGAGGGTTTTAGAGCATCCACCATATAGCCCGGATCTATCGCCTTGCGATTTCCATATTTTTGGACCGCTGAAAAAGTCGTTGAAAGGTCGTCATTGTGCGTCAGACGCAGAAGTACATATAACCGTGCAGGACTTCTTCAATCAGCAGCCACAAGAATTCTATGAGCAGGGTATACGTCGGTTGGTAAAACAGTGGAATAGGTGCCTTAACTGTGACGGTAATTATTTGTAATTAAAGTGTTGAATCAATTTTTTATAATGCAAAGATGGGTTTCAATTAACTACACCTCGTATTTTATATTTAATGATTAAATCGGTCTTCAGACAGACGGTTTACCAATAGGAAGTACAATTTCACCACTAATATACAGATTCACGCTGCTTAATGCCATCTCATCGGGATTCGGTGTGTTTGATAACAATAACTAATTAATTTAATAAACGGTTAAACCATCCATCCGTTGCAACAAAATGTTCCTTTCCATTTAGTTTCTTCACAAATTCTTCCACTTGTGTTATCTTCACGAATATTAGTGAACCAGAGTTGCAATGCAGATTCCATATAATCGTCTTTCCCAGTGCGATTTATTTGAGTGTGTAAATCGTCGTTTTTCTTTGCAGCAACTTTTATTTCAATGCGTTTTTTCCTGGCTTATTTTCAGCAACTTATCATCTGTTCTAAACTGTTAATATTTTCTTTTAAGCTAAGATTACGTCTCCCTTTTACCTCGGCCATTGCAAAGAGCTAGAGTTGAAGTGAGTTCGTTGCTGCCAACCAGCCTACAATCTGTTAATTAATGAGATAGAAGGAGAATGAGAGGAGGGAGAGGGAGGGGGCGGGGGAGAGATAGAGAGACAGAGAGAGGTCCAGTACTACTCGATCTTCAATGTATAAACAAAGAAAACATGCAAACAAGGTTATGGCTCGTGAACTGAAAAAATGGATAACATACTACTACTATAAATAATATTTCCCCTATGTAGATGCATATGTCCGGCCCTTTCTTCGCGAAAGTGATAACAATACCCGAATGATAACATTATTCGTGATTTTAATAAGCGTTGTGCGCTGTATTTATGGGACACCGAATTTTAGAATAAAATAAATTCCCTAAAATTATATGCATTGGTTTTTAAACTAAAAATTTAATTCTAAAAACAAACTCGAATACTCTATCTGTAGAAAACCTACAAAAACAGATATCATACCATAGGACTCATGTCACCATAGAATACATAAATTAGCAGCCTGTAGGTCATTGATACATAGAGCTCTAGCAGTTCCCCTAAATAACAGTAATTACACCAAAGAGATTTCGATTATTAAACAAATTGCACACAGTAATGGCTACAACACAAAACTGATTGACACACTAATCAAGAAGGTAGATTATAAATTAGTAATTCATAAAATGTATTCAAAATATCACTCTGACAATGTTAAATATATTCCAATTTCGTTAATATATTCGTAAAATTATAATCAAAACAAGTATATTTAAAGTAAATTATGAGATAACAAAAACACTTTCAACACCTTATTTAACGCAAAAGACAGAACTAACGAAGTGTTAAAATCAGGCATTTACAAATTAAACTGTTCACAGCGTTATTATGTATACATAGGTCAAACAATTAGAAATTTTGATACCAGATACAAAGAACACATACGTTCAACCAGAAAAATCGAACTACGCTAAACACTTACTACAACACAATCATGCATTGACAACAAATAGTATAAAAGTATTTTTACACTTCTGTGATGATAAACGTAAATTGGATATACTCGAGACCTTTCAAATTTACAAACACACTTTAATAAATACACCTTTAATAAATGAGCCAATTGAGCTCATAAATTCCCTGATACTAGAAATTTTGGAATAGAAGAGTTAAGTCTGCAATCAAGATCCAGTGTGCTGTTGCCCTAGCTACAAATGTTTATAATATTAGTTTTGGAGATGAATTGTCCAAGTACCTATAAATAAAGCTTAAATAAATAGTACTGAAATTGGAATTATTATTATTTACACTGTTTCTTATTCTTGCGTTTTTAAAATTTAATTATATAAGGCCTGTACGACATGGCACCGAATTTAGTTACAATATTTTGCACACATTCGGTAAAACACGTCTATTAGCATGCCCGAATATGTGGAAATTACATTGACATCTGTGAGAAAACTGTCAGAATAATCATGTAACTGTCGTTAAAGTAAAATTCTATCAAGATTTCATAATATTAGGTTGATGCATAAGTTCGTAGTACTTTTATTTATTTATTTTACACGACGGACAAAGCAAATTAGCTGCAGCAATAAAGAACGCGAGCGAGATAACAGAAAATGTCGGGGTAAACACGTGGTAAACATATACTTCTCTGTCATCTGCGATTGTTAACAAACACTAAAAATTGCTCGTTTGCGCATCGATACGACGCCAACTGTGGACAAAATTCCATAGGTTTTAGAATATGAATCTACAGAATTTTGTACTAAGTTTTGAACAAAATTTTTTCCAAAATTATATGCCCTGTCATACAGGCCTAAGCAGTAAGTAATACTTACTATACTACTAATGCCAAACGCATAGAGAAAATGACTGACTAAAACATTATTACTTCTATTAGCTAAGCCACTTTTGGAATAATTTAGTTGAAATACCAAGTTCAATTTTTATGTGTAAAAGCAAAATATTATTGAAAATAATATCAGAAGTAGTATATTTTAAAACAAAATTACAGTTCTCAGATACATAATATTAATGTAAATTAAGATGCTTGCAAACTGTTTGATAAAAAAAGTACAGTATACATAATCTATTATTCTGCAATCAATTCAGTTCAAGTAGGCAAGAAACTCGATTTATTTACTATCTATCTCACACTTAAAAGCTAACTATATAAATGAACACAGACAGTATTGTGTTGGGAAATTGTAAATAATAATACAAAAATTTTGTACGACCCTTTATTTCTTTAGAGAAAGTGGTTAAGGTCCCGGCAGCGTAAATGGATAACTTAACTTTTATAATCCCGACAGCGGGGATTCTGTGGATTACAACTGCTGCCAACCAACAACCAAAAAATCTAGTATTAACGTATATATTTATAAAACTAAATTGAATTAGAAAAGACAAGAATGGTTTCTTTTTGCCTCAAACTTTTACTGTTCTGATAGTTCACCGAATTGATCGTATATTGTTATATTGTTTTTACGAGATTAAAACTTTTTAGACGCTTCTGTGGCATGATAAATCATAAATAAATCGTGTTAATATAAAAAAATAGACGCTACTGCTATCTAAAACTAAAACTGGTAATGCAATTCACATATTAGGATAGGAATTTACCAAAATATTATTGTTGAGAGGATATTATTTAGTTTTCGTTAAAGTACATCGATCGTCGTACTGGGTGCTTTCTTGCTCTACTTCGGTGAATTTCTTGCAATCTGTGTTGGGTTCAAAAAAGTTAATTACTTAGGCGCGGCAATGTAACATTGTTTAGCGTAGGTAATGTGAAATGAAAGTGCTTAAGCGTCCCCCACAGTAGGTGGTTCAAAAACGATAAACAAATTTAAATATTCAACTTAATTTACGTACCTGAAAAAAAATATAACGAAAATTAATGAAAGTAACACAACTCGTGCGTTGTACGTGCTATATTTTGTTTGATGACTTCGCTTAGAAATAATAAATAAGCCCTGCCGGAGAATAGGATATTCATTTAATTCATATAGAATTTAACTTTGCAAAATATACAAGGTGTTGGGCATCAGCAGATAGGAAGCCTGAGGGGACGAATTCATTTCTACTAAAGTCGATATTTCAATCCTTTTTTCTTGGACAAAACCAGCAATCATAATTACCTATATATAAAATGCTGGTAGTTTGAGACTATTATTTTTGAAGTTTTTTTCCACATCCATAGTGGAGTTAGGCGGGCTTTCAAAACTGCCCCTGAAATTTTCCAACAAAAATTAATTCGTTTACGGGATTGTGACTCGTTATTACAATAAAAACATAATTTCACAGAATTAAGTTTATCACCGATGTCCAGTAGGGCAGGCTTCCCTTCGATCACCATGTTATGGTTTTTCGAATAGCCTAACAATAACATCATTCTTGTCATAAACACTACGACGATCGGTGCTTCTCAATTTGATTTAAAGATATATTCAACAGCAAATGAGGTGTATAGGGATGCGAGCTGTGTATTTCATAAGTAGACGTAACTGTTACACAATAAGTAAATGATTATGTAATAAGCGCGCAAAGGTATGATTTTTATTAACACGTGGGGAAAGACTGATATCGAGCAAGTTGAGATGGATAGAAGGGTTTCCAAATTAATACAAACATAATTATCATTTGTGCAAAAGATTTTCTATAACTTTACATTTTTGGAACCTCGGAATATGTTTAAACAAACGTAAAGATATAATTTAAAGTATGTCAACAGTCTATGAACAACATGGCTCTTATATACAGGCGGTTAGTAATGTCTTATTGTGCATAATTTATCAATTAAACATTATCATTGGTATGTGTGCAAATGAAAAAGATAAGTGGACGCGACTGCCTCCCTGGACTTTCCCATACTGGAAACTGTTCATATCATCTTTATTCAACAGTAGAGTTATTTTCCTCAAAACGGTTGTTCAAGTGCTATCCTAAAACCTTGCCTCGTAACGAACAGACTTACCCTTAATTTCCTTTTAATATGCAACCAGGCATACTTCATTCTCTACTATATACGTCGCGCGGTCTAACTAGTACCGATTGCTGTTGCTACCGAGGTAAAATTTTCTAAGTCCCTGGAAATTATATTTTGTAGGGCATAAAAAATCGATTTTTTTATTTTCGCGGAAAAAGATTCTTTGACGCAAACAAATAAACAACCGTTAGAATAAAAAAAATATTTTTCTAAAAAAGAGGGGGGAGGGGGCCGGTGCGCTTACATAAATCCACGAGTGTAATATTTCTTTGCATATTCATATGCTCCATTACGCACTGAGCGATTCAGTGAAAACCCCAGCTTCCTATCTTTTTTCGTTTATTAATTAAAGGAGTTTGAAGTTTCAAACTTCCAAGCTTCGTAGAGGGCGCCACAGGAAAATTACGGAGTTCTTCAAAAAACATATCGATAGCCCCTTGCGAGGTCTATCGACATATGAAATTTAAAAAAATTCCTTGGAGCAGTTTTTGAGAAATAATTTTTTGAAAATTTCCAAAATTTTGAAAATTCGTAATTTAGGCCCCTTATAATTTTTCAAAAAACTTTTTATATCACCTCATTTTACCCTTCATATACTATTCAGAAAATAAAAATCATTTGAATCGATTCATCCGTTTTCGAGTAATTGGGCGTTAAACTCAAAATTTTCAAAAAAATCATAGCGCCCTTCATTTTAAAGCTAGCGAGTTCGGCAAAAAACTAACAGATTTGTCTTATGACCCTCTATCGTTATCATTATAAAAGTTTCAAAATTGTAATCACAAAAAAAGTGATACCAAAAAAAACATGCGTAACTTCCGCTTCCGGTTTCGGATTTTTTTGAAAAGCTTATTTTTTCGATGAATTTTCGATACACCCCCGCATTCCAAAGCGCATCAAAATCGGAGCAATACTTTCGGCTGTAGGAGCGTCACATACGTACGTACATACGTACATACGTACCCACCCACAGACAGACATTTTTTAAAAACCACTTTTTTGGGTTCCTAGAGACCCAAAACGGATATATCCGTTAAAATCTCGATTTCGAAAATTTTCATGATTTCAATACTTACCCTATACCTATAAGGTATGGGAAAGTAAAAGTCTAAATCAACATATTCTTCTTCTTCTGTCTTCAAGGATTAGGCATTATTGACAGTGCCGCAGTGGCGTTTCGCGGTTAAAAAAATAGGTGAAGTGCTATTATAATAACCCTAATAATAACAAACAGAAAAAATATAACAATTTTCATCTTTTCAAAATCACGTTTAATCTCTATCGGACTTCTTGATATTAATAATGCTAAAAGGTCTTTGAAATTTCCACGATTTGCTGAGTCACTGCTTTCGTCGTGTCCGCGAAACGCTAATTCTTGCTTGCTTAAATACAAAACTGTGTCGATAGCTGTTTGGAGGAAAAGTCTATTTAATCGAACATTTTCATTAAATTGTGCTTTAAAAAGTCGCGCCTTTTCTTTTAAAGCATCGCCTATGGTGTTTTGAGTTTTTTCAAAATTCTTTAACTTCAATGCACATATTAAATGATCTTTAGAGTCGGCATGTTTACGTAACTCCTTTGTAATATTTAACAGATCTGCAAATCCCTCCCTGTTCGAGACAGACTGTTTTGTACAAAGAGCAAGCAAGGCCAACAAAATAATTTTTGTAGTATTGGGCTGCTACATAACCATTTGTATTCGGTGAACCAAGAAATTTAAAACTTAGTATTATATGATGTTCCACTACCTTTTAAGGCTTTTGTCGCGGAAATTGTCAAACCAATTGTAGGTCGCTCTTGATTTAAAATGTCTTTTTTTATCTGCTTCCTTCCAATGTCTGAATGGCGTCTCTGACAAGCTGCACACTATGTCATTAATAGGATTCATAGTTCTCCTGGTAATTATCTACGTATAAAAGTAAACTTTCCAAACAGAAGCACACACGATACGATTACAGACGTACAACACAATCAACAATAGTAATAGTTACCAATTAACTATAATTCATAAACTAACGAATAAAATAAAAAACCGCAATATGAAGTTCTGCGGTTGCTTGGGAGTCAATTCTTCACTTGCGCGTTTCACTGCGAACCAATTCTAAATAATGACGTAGGCGTTTCCATGGCAACGGAGGTATAAGTGCAGAGTTAAAATACGTTTGAGGCCGACTCTTCACTACAATTGCTCTAGTGTTGTAGGTAGGGTTTTTTATGGCTGATGCTCGACGGACTGCATTTAAAATTTAAATTTTTGTTTGTTTTCACTAAGCTTATTGTATCTACGAGTACGTATGCCATATATAAACGACTCCTAATAGGTGTAATGCCGATAAATAATTTGTTATGTTGTTTAAATAAATATTTGCAATTGAATGAAAATTGTAGGTGAAGGGGCACTTCACTTGGCGAGCCGCCACTGCTGTGCCGCACTCCACTTCACGTTTTCTTGATTAGGACGATTTTTTGCGGGTTCCGGAATTTCTGTGTTCTCTTGAGTAGTAATTTAGGATTATTTTTGGCATTCTTTCTTCTTCCATCCTATTAATGTGTTGTCTGCAATTGTTTCTGTGTTCTTCTATTTTGTGGTTTACGTTGAAAATTTCTAATACTTCTCTTATTTCCTCATTTCTTAATCTATCTGTTCTCGTGCATCCTCTAACGATTTTGAGGAATGTCATTTCCGCTGCCTAAATATTGGATTTACTGGGGGGGGGGGGTCTGAATCCACATAGCAAATCAATTGTTTCAGAGATAGGAGCGATTTTATTTTTTTTATAAATAAACTGCAATAGTAGGCTTTCCAATTGTATACTGTAGCACGTACCATATCCAGCGGATACAGCCCTTACTGCTTCCCTATTTTATTTACCGATGGAGCTACTTTAACGAATAACGGTAACATTAATCTGTATAATAATCATGTTTGGGCGGACGAAAATACTCACGCTGGTATCGAGTGAAGACAGTAGCATCGATCTTCGTTAAATGTCTGGCTGGGTATTTTGGCAGACCGTCTGGTACGGCCAGTATTTTTATTAAATCGTTTGAATGTTGAACAGTATCATAACTTCTTGAATAACACTTACCCCACTATTGGAAGACGTGCTTCTGGAATCATTGGTGATTTATGCACAATGGGGCTTATCCACAGTTTTCTATCAATGTTGAAGAGAACCTATGACGATAAATGGATAGGACACGGGGTGTAGTTACAGTTGCTGATTTTAACTCAATAAACCTTTTGGACAAATATATTTATTTACCTGTTAGTACCTTTACTATTCGGTTTTTCACAATTACGCAATTTTTGATTAAAAAACAAAATTCCCTCTATGTCTGAACAGTTGGTTCGAGGACATACGCTCATCAACACTTTTTTGTTTAGTTTAATGAGTACTATAACCGACTTTTTCTGTTAAACACCTTGTATAGGGTTCGATACTATCCACCGGTTCGGCTATCTTGCGTTAGGTCTTAGAACGTATTACCCATAAATACAATAGAACTACTGTATATTCATGACTTCAGAATAACCCTGAATATCAGTACACAAATACTTTTCGTAAACTCTTCAAGAATTGAAAATAGTGGTGCATAATCTGAAGTTTGGCTTGCAGCAAGGAATATCAATGAAAACACAGACATGCAGAAAGAATTGGGGCTGTTAAGTACAAAGAAGTGGAGTCGGCGCAGGCCGCAAACACGGTCTTGGACCGAGCTAATTTTGAATTAAAACCCGCGAGCTAGTCGCGCTTCGCAGAAGTGTGCGTGCGGTTCACAAAGAAAGACATACAGACGGACGCGTATATATAACATGTGGCGCAGACGTAACGATGTTAAAACACAAATAATAACATAAAGTGCACATTTTGGATAATTATTCTGCATGGAGATTATTAACTGCTGTAAGGTATGTAGGCATATTTAGTTTGTAATTGTTTAATGAGCTTCCAATTTTAAATATTAATTTTTATTTATAACCTTGTTCTTGACTTCATATATTTTTAAACGACTAAGGATAAATATAACACATGTACTTTAATTAGACTTGGAAGTATCTATTTTAGTTTTTTTTAATATAAATAAATATATATTATTACAAAATTGTAGGGAATAAAATTCAAAAACTTCTAATTAACACATGAAAACATATTTAGCTTAATATATTATTTGTTGTTACGACCCAGTATTATATTGTCCGAATATATTTGCCGTGGAATTTGCACTAAACAATTATTTAGACATGTTTGTATGGAACAAATCTTGCAAATTAATATTCAAAGTTTAAATAGAGTATTAAATATTTAAGAGTACGATCAGAAACAAGTGGAAAAGTCTTAATCAACATGGGTCGCCAAATATACCTTCTGTGTGATATGATCGATTTTCTGTTCTATGTTAATACTAGACTTAAAAACACACAATTAATTGTTTAACGTAACTTACATTTCTAAAAAAAAAAAAGATTTCGAAATGTCATTTACACTTGCAGACACAGGCTCTGCAGCTTCTCGGGAACGAACTCCGCGCCCCTTCAAAAATGCTCGGCCTTGCTCGAATTGTTTGGCAGCTTTGTTCAATTTGGTGTTACAACTCAGCAGATTATTGACAATTAGAAAGGTCTAGGATCTACGTCGGGAGCTTATGAGTTGACATTGAATATTAAAACTTTTGCATCAGAAAATTATTTATATAGCGCGAACGGTTGATTTGGATACCGATGCTATATGCCTCTTATATATTTAAAAATCAGCACCCTGTAGTTACGTAGAAGATGGGACCTCGATGGGGCAGTGCAAATACGCGCTGTCAGTCGAGGTCACAGTGAAATGCGGTCCGATCGGCCGCGAGATCAAACCCCGGCTGAGGCGACGACCGTATTTCACTTAGTTAAGTTTACGGTGCATATTGCATGAATGTTTAGTATGTAAGGGACGCCCAAACCCTCCTGAAGTAATGCGGAAGCTGTTTCGGACAGGGGAGGGGGACGGTAGTATATATGAATGGGAAAAAAAAGTTACGTAGAAGATATAATATTTGATAAAATATTTAAAATCTAATCTCGCCATTATCTTGATGAATTTGGCGGTTACGTACAAATTTTTACATCTTCAGGTTGAATGTTTATAAAACTGTAACTTCTAAACTCCACAGATTCTAAAGTTTATTCCGAGCAAAACAGAACAGCCGCAGATCCAAACTATATACAGATAGAATAACAAAAATTATAATTCTAATATATTTTTTTATTATTTGGACCTGCGACTTTACTGTTTTGTTTGGATTTAATTTTGGAATCTGGCTAATTCACACCTTACAGTTTTATAAACAATTTGCAATATTCTCTCTTTTCGGGTTTTTTTTCCGTGAACAATGCTAATATTACCAACACGTGTGGCCAAACTAGGTTTATAAAGATTTCGCCTTTAAAGTTAATAAAAAGATCTAATTAACTCTCAGATTACCATGTTTTATTATACCGAGTTTTATTATACCGACTTGGCCACGTATCCTGTAGCCCTGTTCAAGTCATGTGCCATAATTTGGAAAGGCATTCGGTGAACTTTAGTCACAATTTGACGAACTCTTGCGACCAAATCAGCATTTCGTCGAAAGATCGGCAGAAGCGTGGTTCTAACGTCATCTTGAACACCCGCGTGTCTGTCTTTGAACGGTTTTAAACCATTTAAACATACTAATACGACGTACAGTGTTATCATCGCACATCGATTTCAGAATTTTGTAAACATCTGTTGGAGATTTCCCTAACTTATAGCAAAATTTAATATTCATTCGTTATTCCATGAAGACTGACACAAACACGATGCACGCGCTAACGTCCTGCTAAAAACTTTTATCTTCGCTTAAGCACGCTCTATTGATAAGACTGTGAACTATTATATACTGCGTTAAATTTCATTTTGATTACAGCGCTGCACCATTCTGGGTACTAAGTTTTAAAACTTATATAGTGCTCAGACATCTGTTTGTTGGACTGCAATGATAGTTTACCAGAGGCTACACATTATTTGACTCGCCCTGTATATAACGATATCCATGAAACGTTTGATAACTAATAGTTCTGAACATTATGTACTTACAGCAAAATGTGAAAATATATTGTTAGGTAACTTGAAATGCGTTACAAAATAGTGCAATTTTCGCTTGCATTTAAACTGGAAGCAACATTAAATTCTTTTCAAATAGTAGATTAAATATTTTCATCAAGAGTTAGATATCGTAATTTCTGATTTCAGTGATATAAACATAACCATAATCTTCCTCGGCTGTGCGTAGAATATTGTAATACAAGTACTATGAGTATTACCTTTGACTATACAGAGTTTCTCTATATAATCAATGGTATCTTCTTCTTCGAGTGCGTACGAGACGTAGCGTAGCGATCTTCTCTTCTATGCCTGCGTTGCGCGTTTTAAACTATCATAGACATAGAGGACTTACAGCTTAACGTGGGCTCCGAACCACGGTACACTTCTACTCCAGATTTACTAGGCAGAATACCTCGCTGGTTTGCCACTGCCTTGCGAGGGAGAACGGTCGTTAAAAATCCGATGTTCCGGTACTTGAAATTGAACCCAGCACCTTTGGCATAGAAGTCTAACGCAATAACCTCTAGCCCACGGCCGGCAAAAATAATGCAGATAAATAAGTTTACAAATACATAACCAAGTATATTATTTGATCAAAATGACCACCTCGACAGACATATATTTATAAACTTTTAAATATCGTTTGTAGTAACAGGGGGACACTTAACGCGATATTTGTTCATTGAATACATTTCTATCACCAATGGTTTTAGCTGTTGCTGCACACATAGTATTTTTCAAAGTTCCCCAAAGAGACAAATATGGTAGGTCAAAAACTGATAAACCATCAGCTATCCACTTGTTGAATTAATTGTTATTCAAAAAATTGGGAATACTGCGCCCATTGTGTGCCGCAGCACAAATTTTTTTGAACACCAAGAATATTAAAGATATTTTACAAAAAACGAAGATATTTTTTATGTTAATATATATAATATATATACATATATATATATATATATATACATCCCGCTATCATCGTGACGTCCGCTAATAAACCATTTGCATTTAATACGACGTCCTGCTGCGATGTGACGTCCGTATACCGGACGCCAAATTACAACTCAATGTATTTAATTTTTTTGGGGTGGTATGGTCCTCAATACGCTAAATCAGAAAATCATGTTGGAAGCCAAAATGATGATAAAATGTAAAAAAGTGTATATTTTTAATTCACGGTTTCGTAGTGTGGGGGCGCTGTTTAATATACACGACGACGTATATGCTTTAACCAGCATTTTATATTACCGCGTTTCTGGCGTCCACGATTTGGCAACACCGCTTCAACTCCGAAGAGCTCGAGGTATTGGGCCTAGTGTATGTTCCCTGGTATTAGATTTTGGCATTAGCTGGTGCAGAACCTTTGCGCAAAAAGTCTCGAGTTTTAGAGGTAAGTTAACATTTTAAGTTGCTAGTCGAGCTTACAGAATCCTCTGTGCCGTACATCCTTTTTTGCAGTTCTTTAATCTTTAACGCAATATTATTTTGAGCAGGTAATTTGCAATAATTTAAAGAACCTAATTTTAGGCACAACTTAAAATTGCAAGAGATTGCCTAACATGATTTAAAAATATATTCAAAATGTTCTTGCCTCACCGAGGAAAACCCGGCTGGATTAATAAATTATTCGATGGATTAGTTTATTGTTGTAAGCAACTTCAGTGTATTCATTTAATACATTGTTGTGTATTTAAAAAACTATTTTAGTTTAAAACTGGTAATTTAAATAATTTCACTGCTCAGCAGGATCATTTAGCGAATTTTTTCTGTTCTATTTTTATAGCAAGTCAAATTAGTAGGACACGGATTTGTAGGTATCAAATAAGACGAAAATAGGCATGCTTATATAACCAAACAGGCAATGAATAGGCCAAATAAGCAAGTATTAATCACATGAAACGGTGAATGTTGCACCTAAGCATCTTGGCCTTAGATATGCAATAAAACCCTTCATAGTAACTATTAATTTAGTAGGATTATTAATTTTTGTCAGCTTTGCACATACCTAATTTTAAATTAGGCAAGTTTCAGATAAAAATCAATTAAAATAATCCGTTTAGGCGCTGCAGTTTAAAATATCTAGTAAAATAGGCATTGTAGGCAAATTGGAATACGGTATAATATTAGTAGCCCTTTGGGAAACGCATTTTGGTATAAAAATTATTTAGCTGACTGTAGGAATTTAAAATAGGTAGATGCTTAAAAATGTTGTTTAGGTAGTAGTGTGTAGGATACCCTTAAGTAACTTTAC
>JABXWE010015739.1:0-17747 GCA_014611495.1 Limonius californicus
TATATATATATATATATATATATATTTCTTAGTACCTAATTAAGAGATACGTTGTTGACATTGTCATTAAAATCAAATATTGAAAAATAATTTCCCGAAAACGTACCAAAAATCTAACTAAACTTCAAGAAATAATTATTTTCTAGAGTGCTGCAAAACTTTTTCACACCACTGTACATGTAAAATTATGAAAATTAAAAGATACAAGCTGAACGTGTGGGCAGCTTTCCACAGTTTATTTAGAAAAGTTCCGAAAAAGTACATGCTTTAAACGCACATTTTAAAACACATTACGAAATGTGAGTCGATAAGAGCGAACAGGAGCGCTGCTTCTTCCAAGAAAGGCAGAGCAACGGTTCCACTTTCTATATATTATTAAATAATAAGACTATACTTCCTTTGTATAAACACAACTGCAATAAATGGAACAAATATTGGATTTCTTATATTAGTAGCGCTTTATCAAAGAGTGAAAAAAGTTTTAAAACAAACTTTTCCAGTTTAATGTCAAAGGTTATTTCCCCCGATAATGAATCTCAAACTAAAATAAATTTATTACTTTACGCTATTTGATAGTCAACGAAATAATAATTTGTTCTTAAGATACATTTTAGATACTCAAATATAAAATATAAGTCTACATATTTTTATATTACTGTACTCTGCAATACATAACGGTATGCGTTAGAGTAGTAAAGACTTACAAATAACCAAGTATATCAGTTTATTGCAGAACCTTGGAATATGTACTGCTCCTTCGAGTGCTTTCTCTCTTACGAGGCGCAGCATCTTCTGTCCTATGCCTGAGTTGTGCGCTTAAAATACCCCAGAGATAGAAGACCTACAACTTAATGCGGACTTCGAACCTCGGGAAGTTGAAATACTCTTACTCCAGAGAAGATTTATTAGGCATATGGTATAGCGCAGTGTTTCTCAACCCAATAGGTACCTCGACCGGAACATGTTAAATTTCTTTACGCAGAGTATATTTCAGTAACTTCTGTAAAAAAATGCAAATAAGCAAAAAATATTTTTTATTGATTTGGAATACATTTGTATATAAATTGCTAAACGACAGCACTCAATGTGATTGCTGCTTTTCTCTTTCGGTAGGTAGTAAAAGGGTCAATTCTTGGATTTTAGGTGGTAACTACAATGGCTAAGACGGAACTTTCGATTTTATTGTTGTCATTGTGGAACTCGTCGGTTCGCATAAGTACGTTTGTTGAAAAAGGTAGTAAGATCCCCATTGATTTTTAATAAAAAACTGGATTTTAACTTCTAACTGTAACCCAAAACTGTGTTATGGGCATTGATTCAAACAATGTTTTTAACACCAAGTCTGAGCTTACTTTAATACGTTTCTCCTGTTCAAAAACGTTCTCCACATATTTCCTATTTGCCAATCTTCTTCAGATGAATAATATTTATTAAATGAGTAGGAAAGTTCTTGCAAATTTTTTAATGATAGCATGAATCTTATCCTTCTAATAGTCTAGAATCTCCTGAATGAAATTAGCATTTATAAAAAATGAAGCAACTAGTTGCTTTATTGTATTCCGTTTGCTTCCGATAGTATTATGTCCTTCTTAACTTGGTATCTATTTTGTTCTGTATAAGGTTGAAAAGGGTGGTTATTTTTCTTGAGAGCGCTAAACCATTTAATTCAATTATAAGATACTTGGTACCGCTAATAAAGAGAATAAGGTCTTGTATGATCTTCGGAAAGTGATGCGTAGTGCTACTTTTGGATTAAAATTTATCTTGTGAGTGAACATTCCGTAGAGAATGATGTTGAAATATAGTAGTGAACCGTAGGATGTTATTTTGAGTACTTTGGGTAAATAAGGGAACCCTATAATATAAAAAACTTGATTATTGTTGATTTATGTTTTGTACATATTTACGTGACAAGCTGTATTTGTATTTTAAAGTATTAATATTGTTGTAAAAAGTTTATATGTTGTTTAAGGAAGGTGTTAAAGCACTTTTGTTTTGTTGAAATAGATTATTTTTTAACTAATATTGAAAATAAGTTGAAATTATTAATTTTGAAGGTTAGAATCTTGTTTTTGGTATTTATATTATTATTAGTATTTGGGAAGGATGTTTTCTTGCATATTTAATTGTATTATAAAATTTAGATTATGATTTTCATGATTTTATGCCTTAATTGTTAAATTTTGGAAATTTTGAATGTTTAAATACTTGTAATTTTTTTTAATTCAAATGTCATATTTGGTACTAAAAGAATCGTAATTTTAAGCAGATCATAAATATGAATTTAGTTTTTCGAATCCTAATTTAATTTTCTTGTATTTTGTAAATTTAAAATGTTATTTAACAATTGAATATGTAAACAATAATTTTAGACGTTGTGATTGGTCCATTTCTGAAGTTTGCTGCGTGGAATGTTCATTCTTATATGATTTTGGGAATTTAATTGCTAATTATTATTGGAAGCTGAAGCACGTATTTTTCTTGTTTCCGCAAATTCAAATTTTATGTTAATAAGGATCACATTCGTTTAAAAGTAGGCGTGGCTTCAGTCTTGTTTAAATTAAATTCTTCAAAGTTCATATTTTATGGAAATTTATAAAGTGTAAACAATTTTCAATTAATTTAAAACATTGTTGAGTGTTAAGTGTTATTTAAAATTAAAATTGAATTTTATACCTGAAGTATGGGTTTAAATTGAGTTATTTATTTCAACGTCCATTAACCTAAAATTAAAAAAAGTGAAATTAAAAGTAAGTTTATTACTTCAATTTAAAGAATAAACAACTTACCGATAGCAAGTGATAAGAAAATAATAAAATTTGGAAGTGTTCTCTGGAAATTACACAACACTTTAATAAAATAATTCAATGGTTTGTACGAGTGCGAAGTCAGATGTGCCACGAGGTGAAGCAAGGAAGTAGGCTTGTTTGGATGTATTGGCGGGATTCTGCTAGCAGTGCATTCCAGGAAATTTAAGTGTACATTCGACGGCAACATTATTGATGTACACTAAACTTCAAAAGTTTGGATTAAGATAAGTCAACTCTGATTTAATATTTATATTTGTGTAAACTTTTATTGTTGGAATTTTGTGACTACAGTAAGCGAGGCCACGAACTAAAAAACCCTGAGATATTTATAATATTTATATGCTGGTATTTTTAATTAATGTTATTGACGTTACCAACTTAAAAATTTCATTTATGAGCTAGCCGAGGTAAAGAAAAATCATTTATTTGTTTATAATAGATAATTCATAGCATCTTTTTGACGCAAGCCAACTTGGGGCTATTTGTTTAATTATATTTATTAAGAGTTTACATAGCATCTTTTTGGTCGCTGCCAACGTGGGGCGATTATATTATTATTATAATTATTTATAACAAAATACACAGCAATATATATATACATATTAGCAGAGTGTTAGCTTCGGCGCAAGAACAATCCAGTGTAATTGTTCTCTGGATTTACATCGGATACAAGCGATTCAAACCCGTGGTTCTTGGAGCTGTTTCTTTAATCGTCTGAAATTACCATCTCTCTTTATGAACGTCAAACAACCCTGTTGGAAGCAATCCAATCTCCAAGGTTGTAGCAGCGAATATTTCGTTCCAAAATTCCCCGAAAAACGTCGTCTACCCTTTTTCCGGATCTGAGAACACCCCAGATTGTGCCTGCCCCTCTCTACTCCATTCCACGAAAGTCAAGGTAAAATAACTAGTTATTGTGTAGTAAGAAAACCTTTTCCGCGTTTCATTTTCAAATTTCAAGTGATTGAACCTTTTTTTAATCCGACTTAAAGCGACCTTCAGTCGCCAATGGTTATTTCCTTTTTTTTGTTAATTGTAAAGAGTAATTATAGATTGCATTACTCCTGTAAACTCAGACGCCACTGGCTACGTAGATTTGTTTTAAGAATTTAAATGCCGTAAGCCAGGGACAGCGAGCCTCCTTTTGAACGTTCAATTAACCTTTTGTAGTATTGAACCATAAATATCATCATTTGCTATGTCTTTTTTATATTGTGTCATTTATTTCCAATAGTTTAATTATATTTGTTTTGAAATTTATTACATCTTTTATTATTGTGTGTTTTTTTATCTGTGTGTTCATGAACCTTGCAAGCCTTATAAACAGGAGGAAGGCACAATAAAGGTGGGTCCGATTCCCGTAAGCTGCTGGCTTCTGGGCCACGAGAACCTGCAATCAGCTGTGATTTGGAAGGTGGCGCCCGTTAATTTCGACAAACCCTGTACACAACTAGGAAGATTTCCTCCCGTAAGCGGTTTCCGTGAACCTCCCCTACTCCTCTGAGCTAGGCTGTAGCTTCTGTAGGCTTCTTTGCTCGTTTGATCCGTAACCGTATCTCGTTCCGTATAACCTCAAGTTGGTGTCTCAGCTCGTCTAATTTATTAGGAGCTTTTGGCAATAATCTTAGTCGCCGGCCCATCATGTCCCAAAGATGTTCGATCGGCGATAAGTCCGGTGATCGTGCAGACCAGGGCAACATTTGCAAATGTGCTTGTTGGAGGTACGTTCTGGTAATGTTTGCAGTGTGTGGACGTGCGTTATCGTATTGGAAAATACCGTTTGGCAACATCTGCATGAATGGTACTAATATCGACTCCAGGACATTATGAATATAGCGATGAGCATTTAAAGTGCCTGGGACGAACACAAGAGGTGATCTTCTACCGAAACAAATTGCACCCCAAACCATAACTCCTGGTTTTAAAACTATATGGCATCTTTCAACAAACTCTAGATATCGTCTTTCTCCTCGATATCGACGTACCTTCCTACGGCCGTCATTTGACCACAAACAAAATCTTAATTCGTCACTGAAGACAATGTAATTCCATTGCTGATTTAAATGCTGCCGCTCTTGACACCAAGCAAGTCTAACACCCTTGTGATTTGCAGTTAAGGGGAGCCTTTGGAATGGACGGTAAGATCGCAATCCAAAGGAAGAGATTCTTCTGTAAATTGTTGCTATTGACACGCGGCGGTGAAGAGCTCGCATCCAGTCTACAGCAACAGACCTTGTTGTTTGAAAGCGGTCTCGTGTAGCCATTCTTCGAAGTAGTCGATCTTCATGAACATTTCTGCTACGTGGAGGTCTACCAGCTGGACGATGTCGCTGAATGCGTTCTTCTGACCAAGCAGATCATATTCGTGCAACTGTAGTGTGGTCCCGATTTACCCATCTACCAGTTTTACGAAAAGAAAGTCCAACTTCTTTCATGCCGATAATTCGACCTCTGTCAAAATGAAATGTGGTTAAAATTTCTACGTTGTCTTACTGGAGGCATTTTAAAACATTAATTCTGTCACAAAATGTAACAAAATCTCGAAACAACTATTAATGTTTACTAGATATTGTTTTGTTTTTAAGCAACAAGTTAATGAGAGACCGTAGACGAACACCACTACCACTTGATTTTTTTAATGGAAATAGTAACCATTTCATATGCAATAATAAAACATTATTTTAGCAAAATTTTCAAACACGTAGCTTTCTTTTTGATGGGTAGTGCATTTCATTTGAAACTGAGCATATATTCAAAGACGAATAGTATTGCCAATTATAGAAATCTGTTGGGCGCAAGGGTTTCACAGACGCTTTTCTAGAATTGGCCGCCTGTACAGTTAACAAAATCGTTAAAATCATATTTCCAACATGTTTTATTGACAATTCGAGCTGTAAATACATAATTATAAAAATCTTTTGAATATTCTATTGTAGAATTAGTTGATGCATATTACCTGATGATGAAAACTGGCGCAGGACGTGAACGTATGGCCAGGCTCAAAGTAATTGATTACAATTTCGTTATTGAAAATTTCATTAGAATTAACCATATACACCAGGCATGAATAAAACGCCCAACTCTTATTTTGAGGGGAACAGTTGTCCAACCAAAGTGTCGTTTTTGAGGCATCACGGTTTGATAGAAAAAAGTGAGAAAAGGCACTGATTATATCTTCTTTTTTGTGGCCACTGGCCGCCTCGTGCCAACTACTGCTAAAGGTTTAAAGTTCTGATTAGTTCCAACTGATACAAACGGCTAATTGAAAGCGATGATTCTTAGAGTAAATACGACCATTTTAAATGTATCCATTCTAGAAAGCATAATAACTTTTTCCAAGTAAGCGGGAAAGACACCATCTATTTCATCTCTACTATTACAGTCTCGATCTTCTCTATATTTTTTCCTAGCTTCCCTTGCTTCCTTAATATGACTTTCCCAGTCATTACAATCGTGGCAGTCTGCTGCCAAATTTTCTTTACTGTGGTTAGGATTGTGTTTACTGAAAAATTCATAGGATTCACACTCCTCGTGTCCGAGTTTAGTGAACGAAATATTCATTTCAGCTACAATGCCTCTGTATAAATCGTATGAGCACTTAAATTGCTGATGTTTTGCTGTAAAGCCTTTATGTATTTATGCAATTGTTATATCGCTTGGAAAATAACGTTTATTCGGGGCGTGCTCTCTCCTGTAATGAGATACGCAGGGTTGAAAATTCTTTAATATGTGTACGAATTATTTTTCTATCAGATTTTGGTTTTTCATACCTGACCCTACCATCAGGTTTTGGAGAACCATTGCTCTGGGTAAGCGCGTCGTGGACTACGGTGTTATTATTTTTAGAAAAACCTAATGTGGTTAAGAAGGTTCTACAAACCTGAACCTTGGAAATAGTATTCAAACGTATTTTTCCTTGTAGAGTCCTCAGCAGCTTCCCCTCTGCGACGTTTAACTAATTTTGTTAGAGTGTTATTATGTATAAACACCTGTACTACACTATGTAATTTAAATTTCAAAACCCTTTGTCAATAACAATTCGTTCTTCTTCTGTAAAAAAATTATACATTTTTCTGCATTTTTCATTACAGGGTGGATGCACGTTGTGAGCCAATGCTTGCTTCTCTACGAGTTGTTGCCTCCTGATGCTTAAAGAAGTTTTGTACCTTCTGCTTGCGTTTCGTCTCATTTTTTTATTATGACTTGTTCATCTGCAGGGTCTTCATCAAGGTCGCCATTTACTTCATCTAAACTCTTGGTCAAATTTTCGCCATTTATTGGTTGTCTCTATCTCTGTGTCTGTTCTTCCCTCATCTAAGTGCTCCTGTTCCTCTTCATTGTCGAATCTGGTTGTTCTTCCATCTCTATATTATCATCACTTATTGTGTCCTATTCAATGTCTCCTGCATCTAGTTGTGCAACTATCCCTAGATTTACAACGATGCTTCCAAAACCTGACCATCGTATAGCTGTGGTAACACCACCACCACCACAAGTATAGGTGTGTTTTCGATGTTGATTAAATTTCGAAATTTTGGGCAGCGCTCTCGATATTACTATTATCCTGAGATCTATGGAACGTAACATTTGTGGTTTCAAACTTATCCTTAATTTGCTTCAGAGGAATAACATTTTGGTTATGTTTTCGTCCAAGGTCTAAAATTCTTTTCATTCTATTCATTATGAGCCTAAATAATAACCAACATTATAGTAAACCGCGTACTGGACCCAATTTTCTGTCAATTTTCGGCACTAAATTCACACATTAAATTAAATTGATTTTCAATGTATTTTAGCCTAGTAATATTAAACTTTGTGAACCCTTACGGATTTGCAACATCTAACCCATTTTAGCAAAAAATGGAGTTAAGGCTTTTTTTCTTAAGGCAGCAGTGTTCTGCTTTTACAAAAATTATAATTTGTTTCAATTAGTTTCAAATGGTAATCTTCGTAGTCATCAATATATTGAGGCACCTACAGACAACTACATTCACTATTCTTTTAAACTAAAGAACATCACAACAAACATAACAGAGGAGGAGGGCAGTTTCTAAACGACAATAAATACAAATTAAGTAGACAATACATACACATCAGCACATTTGGGTCCGAGTTGTTAAAATTTATCCATACACTTAAAATGTTTCTGCTTAGAAGAAAAATCCAATTGTCTTAGTCGATTGATATACTAGATTTGTATTTAGAATATGTGGATAGTTAGTAAACTAACAGTTTCTTAATGTCAATTAATTGATTTGAAAGTGTCAAATTTTTTATGGTTCTTACACACTAAAGTAGAAATTAATAGTTCAAATTGTCTTCGTCTTGATGTACCTGATTATTAATCCATTGAAGAATACATTGGCTGTACGTATTTTTTGAAATCAAGTGTTTCTACTATTTAACAACTAAATACATTACCCGCAGAAGCCTCGTCAAATAAAGCATACATACTTCCTCCACAACATTCAAGACTACAGGAAGTATTTTAAAAGAGGTTTCTTAATGATTGTTCTACATAACCGTTAAGTTGCACAAAAATGACACTTCCCTGACATTTTAACGTAAATTTCTGAAACTGCCAAATCAATACATTTTTCAAGTAAGTTATGGTGTGTTTTTCTACATTCTTTAATACCACAATATTTTCTGTGTGTACAATCCTTGACACCGTGATTAAGACAATAATAACACATTCGTTTTGCAATAGCAAATGTCCAATGGTTACTAATGAATTACTGATGATTTGAAAGAGGGAGATCTAGGACGCGGTTTTCCAAGCATTTCTATGCACTTAGGCCACAATTGGCCCATTGTACACCCTAACTAAGAACTTTGCCTATCTGGAATAATTCCAATTCCAGTAGTGATTTTTAACGTGTCACACATCACAGTGGCACGGGACCTACGGCTTTACTTCTTATCCGACAGAAGGCGCATTTTTAGATTTCTTTCCGCTAGAAAAATCTCGCCGACCTCAGCCAGGTTCGATCCCGCGTCCCTCGGATCTAAAGACAAATGCGCACCCAACATACATACAGCATGGCAAACAAAATCACATTTTCTTTAATTTAATGACATTAATAAACGCTGTCTACCTATGACAGTACTAACTCGAGCTGTCAATTTACTTAAATATTTACTAAAATGTTTCCAAATAACCGGAAAACGGATGTGTTTCTTATTCCCGGTGATGAACGAACACGTGGGTGTAATCTGTAATTTATGTATCAGGCACTATCTAACTAGAAGGCTACCGTTAAAAAATATTAAGACGCCTTGAAACGTCTTTAAGAAACGTAAGTATTACAATAATTATAAACAAGATCGCAACAGGTCTTAAGGTACAAAGTGATTTTTTAAAAAGTCAGTTGCAGTAGCCTAGGGATTGTCCCGTCTATATTAAACTTTAGAATCTGACAATATGAAAATTGTAACAGCATAGCTGGTGGACACTTCGAACACTTTCTGTGAAGGAAATCTTGACGAAAAACTTGTAATTTACTTACCTTAATAAATTACAAATCAGTTGCAACTAAATACTTGTTCATTTTCACATTTTGTTGGGCCAAAATTTTTAACTACCTGAACTGTCACACAGTTTGACATACAGGTAAATGTCATTTATTCAAAGCTCATTACAGCTGACTGCAGACGGAATAGCTTTTTTTCTAGGCTTGCTGCAATTGACTTTTTAAAAAATCACTTTGTAAAACCTGTATGCACAGCAGTATTTCTCGATGTCGCACAGGCATTTGATAAGGTGTGACATACTGGATTATTATATAAAATTAGAAACACCTTCCCTAGTTCATATTACTCACTTTTAAAATCCTACATCACCGAAAGATACTTCCATATAAAACACAATACTGCTTACTCTAACTACTGCCATTTGAAGTCCGGTGTTCCGCAAGGAAGCGTCCTATAGAGCGTTTCAGAGTCGCCGTGAAGCATGGAGAAGATAGGCAATGGTTTTCTTATGGGACAAAAAATGACATTGTTGCCAGTATTCGTAATCTCTTAACAATAGCACGTCGGTTTTATTTTGTTGAAATGAAGTAGGTGTTCAGAAGTTCTCAAACAAAAATAATATTAACCAACCAAGATAATAACGTTAAGTTCTTAATTTGTTTTGCTATATACAATGAGGAATTTCTCTTTGTAAACTAATGTGATTTTCAAAATGAATCATTCACATGGATTTTATGTAATTTATTTTCTCAGTTATATAATAGTGCTTGCATATTATATCAAGCTGGTAATTGTTTTGTTTCTTTTTTACTCTTATAAATATGTAAATAATAAACAATTAATTGCACTTAGCAAAAATTGTACTCTCAGGTTAAATAAAATATAAATGTTTTAGAACCACTGAACCTGGCATTTAAAACGCGCATCTTTTAGGGGTTACAATAGCATTACCATACTTCAAACCTTTGTGTGAAAGGGATTAAATTTTATGTCTTAAAGGTGCCTCACAAATAAGTTTAACAACCTTGTATTTGTATCTTTTCCATGCTGCACGGCGACTCTAAAACGCTCTATAGGTCCGCTATACCTCATTTATGGTATACCGCAGACTTACCCACTACAAACACCACCACCATGGCAACCTTTGCGGATGACACGGCCTTGTTAGGAACAAATCACGATTCAGTTATAGCATCACAAGAACTCCAACACCATTTAAACTTCCTACGGCATTGGTTCAACAACTGAACAATTTAAATAAACCAAACAAAGTTAGTACAACTTACATTTACTGCGAAATATGTAGTCTGCCCACAAGTTACGTTTAACAACGTTCTAATACCAAATCAAACTGATGCAAAATACCTGGGTTTATATCTCGACCAAAAATTAACATGACAAAAGCACGTTAAAACAAAACGACAACAATTAAACTTCAAATTGCGACAACTCTCGTAGCTACTGGGCCGTAAATCCAGTTATCCATAGACAACAAGGTCCTACTCTACAAATGTATACTAAAACCCATATGGACACATGGAATTCAACAGTGGGGTTGCTCTAAGTCCTCAAATACAGTAATCATTTAAAGATTCCAATCAAAGGTCCTACGCTCCATAGTCGATGCACCCTGGTATCTTTTCGACTTGCGGCTGCATAACAGTCTACACGTCCAGTTTGTAGTGGACGAAATTCAGAGATTATCAACTTTGTACCATCAAAGACTGGAGGGACATGAAAACAGATATATTGCAGAAATGACAAACTCACCAAACGTAACAAGGCGACTCAAATGACAGTGGCCATTCGCTCTATCGCAGTCCATGGACGAAAACAATTAAAATCACCACCACCCCATAACAGTTTTGCAAGAGTATCGTCAGGGGGCGAATAGTCTACTCACGTTCTCACCGTATAACACATTTACTTATTACTCAACTTAATCGAGTACATTGTAAATAAGCAGTGTAAAATAAAGAAGAAAAAAAGAAACGTAAGTAAATTTAATAGTTCCAGAAGTTGTCTAGGTCCTGAACTATTACAAACATGGAACATACACTAGGCAGTGATTTAGAATTTCTATGTAAGTCAAAGAGGTCTAACCACAAATGTGGGTACTAATAGAACTTCAGTTAGAAAAATTCTGAAAAGCAAATGTATTTTATCCCTATCACGTGTTCTTATTGCACGAATAGTATGAATATGACCATCAGATAAGTTTGTAATTTTGTAATTCCTTTCAGAATTAATTTCTTCTCCACCCACCTTTTTTTTGTCAATTATGATTTGTTCAGGGCTGAGGCAAAATGCGTAAACAAACGTGAAGTGAATAGGCACTAGTACTAGCTGTTACAAACAAAAGAATCCGCACCGAATACCTTACCCGTTTTCAGAGATATTTCTCTGTAGTTGTTTGAGGTGACACATAGCTGACGTAGATAACCCTATTATTGGACCGTACGTCCGCCATGAAAATTTAACTGGTTGAATGATGTAGAACTCAATGGACGACAAAAGCGTTGGTATCAATCAGCGTGATGGCTGTTCTGCTTACTTTAGCTGGATTGCAAGGAATGATTTAAATCATGACCCCTAAACAGTTGCAATACAGCTCCACTAGGCTTTCTTCTTTAGAGTACAATTAAAGCAATAGTTTATCGAACTCCGGTTAAATGAGCGTAATGTTTCGTAAAAAAACCTTATCATCTAGTTGCCACGTTTGATTTAACTACTTATTTTTTGTGTTTACTCGTACCTTTATTGTTATTATTGATGGAACCTTAACTTTTAAGTCGGAAGGTCGAAGAATTGTCACACTACCCGACAGATGGTATATTGTTTATATCATTTTTCCACCCCATTTCTCTTAGAGTGATCAACAAGTTTTACTTTCTACCGTTTTTTATTTTAATGTAGACTGAAAGGCGGCGGTGGGCTACAGGTTAGCGCGTTAGACTTCTACGCCGAAGGTCCTGGGTTCAATTCCCTATACCGAAACATCGGATTTTTAACGGCCGTTCTCCCTCTCAAGGCAATGGCAAACCAGCGAGGTATTCTGCCTAGAAAATCTTCTCTGGAGTAGAAGTGTTTACACTTCCCGTGATTCGGAGCTCCCGCTAAGCTGTAGATCCTCTATGTCTGTGGCACTCTAAACGCGCAACACAGGCATAGGAGAGAAGATCGCTACGTCTCGTAAGAGATAGAGCACTCTAAGAAGAAGATCGACTTATTTAAACATAATAAAATGAAATTGAGTAACATAATATAAAATTATGACTAAGTAGGAAGCAATGTACTAACATGAATAAAAAAATATTTTTATGGAGGTTTTCTTCAACAGCCAATTGTCGGTATTTCACTAATCGCAAAACTGATTGAATAATAGTGAATCTGTGACATGATATACTAAAACTTACCCCAACCCCAATAGCTCAAAGGTATTCACCGAAAGGCTAGCTATCACCACGCCAGCTGGCACAGAAGAGGGTAAATATTTCGGCTTCAATGCCATTCCCTCAAGGGCGTATTGAATATTTCATGGATCGAGAAATATACCACTTCCCGATTTAAAGGTTTTATAGCTAAAATTACAAACCCCCCATTTCTTAGAAGTCCCGCACGACTTTCGTCTCCCACCTGCCCGCTACCACGTATTGGCTACTAAAATGGTCCGATCCCTCGAGAAAATTGTGGATTCCTGAGCTATGGAAGCGTATTAGGTGAAATATCGCAGGCTTACCTCCAGGTACACAGCGCAAAGCCAAAACACGGAGTGAACAAGGCACCCCGAGACTACTTCGGCGGAAAATGGGAATTTGATTAACAAAAAAAAAAGTAGATAATACTTGTCGCCTTGGTTATTATTTTCATATGCATCAAGTGATACTTCCTTGTGCATACTCCTATGTCAAAATATGCAACACTTGAGTTTAGTTTCATTTCTGCTGTATGATTGTAATCTTGGAATTGTAGCAGTTTTGGCTTACTAATTTGTGCATGGGCTGCATACGCCATCCAGTTCAGTTTATAACTTACTAGTAATTTAGCCCCAAACCCCTTCAACAATATCTAACTTCTGAGATAGTTTGCAACTTTCAAGTTTATTTTATTTAGCGGATAATAAACACATTATTGTATTAAATAAAACAGAAATTGTATAGCTTGTCCCACCGACGTAGTTCTCAATCAATAGATAACCTTGCCAACATTTTGGAAAAGAAGGTATAAGAATTGTACTATTTCCTTAACTTTTCCGTTTAAACATTTTTAGGTTTTCTGTATTACAAAATTCACATGAAACTGTTGAGGATTTACTTTGAAAATTTGGTAATTTCAAAGGACATCATAGATTTTTGTAGACCTGTATACAGTGACTGTCGTATTAGAAAATTACTAAATATTATGGAAGTTTGAATATACCAGAGATGATTTTAAACAATTGTGCTATGGTGTCTGTCAATATTAAAATTGAGAAAATGTTCAATTTCCCAAAGAGATAAATTTATTTCTGTTGTAGGTTGCGTTCGCCTAGTGGTTAATTCCAGACATTCCGAATTTGACCTGTCAATTTAATCTTGAATTCTACTATTTTACGACAGAATGAATCTTCATCACCACCATCGTCTTCAATTTTGTAAAGTGAAGAGTTGTAGTCTAACAAACAATTCATATAACTTGTAAATGCAAAACAAGAAAAAATATAAATTATTGATTTTGCAACACGATCGTATACATATACACTATTCACGATTGATTTGCCATCCAGTAGGCTGTGCTTTTTTTTTCTTAAGTTGCCTTTCTTAAATATTATTTGATTGATTTCTAGCAATGTCAAAGTGAAATTGCCGTGTTGCCAGCTCTAGAGTCCCCTACGTTTCTAAAATAATCTAGTCAGTCGAAATTCAGGGCAAAATTACTAATAAAACTTTGGGAATTAATTAAACCTTTTACAGCAGACGGAAATAAAAGATACGTAACGTACGAAATTTTGAAAAAGCGCAACTGTGAGCGTTGTGAAAAACTTATTTCGGAAGAGTGGACAAAACATATGGGAAATTTATCGTTTGAAAATATTCCTCCTTTCATTATTTCAATTGGGGAATCTGATTCAGAATCGGAGGGTGCCGATGATTCAGATACTTCTAGTGATAGCATGAAGGAGGAATAGGGTAGGGGATATTCTTTTGGCATCTAAATTGTGAATGAGTGTTTTACAGTTTTTATCTCGCCCGAGAAAAACACTGACATCAGTGGAATACGAACTTGGGTATCTTAGCACCAGAGGTAAATAGTCAACCACTGGACTACCATAATATCAATTTGAAACATGAGCGGCATGGACATTAATTCTTCTTAATTTGCTGCAAGACCTAAATATAGGACAACAAAGAATGGCGTGGAATATGCTCTGTATACATACGATTTGATTTCAGAATTCTCGTGTAAAAAGAACAGCAATATGTATTTGGTTTGTGTTACGAAAACATTTAAATTATAGTTATTATTTTATTTATAATGAAATCATTATTATATATAAGTATTATAAACCAATATTGAGCAAAAATAGGCGGACGTTAAATGAACAAACAAGCTCCACTGGCAACATTGCCTGCTTTCAAAAATCATAACCTCCATTAAGAAAAACTAACATAACCCAACTTAATTAATTGACAAATTTCAATGATACCACACATTCCCCCAGATTTCCACACCCTGTTGGATGGCAAATCAATCGTGAATAGATTATATAGCTACCTCAATTGCAAATATTTAAAATATACAAAATGTTTCACTCAATATTAGAAAAGCGAAGGTCGGTTCTTACGAAACCGAAGAGGTACAAAATAATAATTATCAATATTTAATATTATTAAATAATAGAGTTTTATGCATGCATTACCTATACTAAATATAATATGTTCAACTTAATAAACAAATCCAAAAAACTGAAAAACTTTTGTGCTCATTTGAAAAATGTAATCACGTTCTTAGATATGAGGAAAGGTTTTGTGGTTTGAATTTTTACTCGGTTGTAACAGTGTAAGGGCACCGGTATAAAATTACGCTGTAACCGGCGGCAAATGTTTTGCTCTAGTTTATTTTGTTCAACTAGAATAATTACAAAATGTCGTGAAACAAACAAAAGCAGAAACAGATCGTGAAGCTTGAGGTTTCGTTTCCTTGCTCGTTTCACGATATATTGTAATTACTCTAAACGCAAGTTATTTCGTAGCATAACTCGCGTTCTCGTTCCTACATCTGTAGTTTATTATTCCCGCTTTCAGTAGAATATAATAACGGCAGAGGGGTAGTAGTTAGAAGATTGCCGCAAATGTCAACAGTATTATTACACTGTAACGGATTATCTTATTATTATGAAATTTATTGTGTGCAATCTTGAGCCTCTGTGCCTCTGTGTAGTAATTAGTTTGCATCTAGTGCAACAATGAACTCAGCATTTTGTTCCATGTTCGTGCTCTGTTATAAATGATCGACCCAAAAACTACATGTATATCTTACCACTAATGCTCTTAAGAAAAACAAACTTATGTATATCAACGCAGCTGCATAATGTGCAGCCTTAAAAGACATTTCTCTAGGGTTGTTGAAACTTAAAATTGCAGCTCTCATATTTCAATGAGATTATTATTTTTAAACATTTGCTCTTGTTACATTCTTTATAACATTTAATCTTTCTCTTATTCCTTGTTATGACAATTATTGTTCTTTATTACTAGGAGCCGAATTTTAGGCGGTTAAATATTTTCAATAGGCCAGAACAATAAGTGAAGTAAGCAAACAAAACGATAAATTAGACGCTAAAAACGTACTCCAGGCATTATAATTTAAGGTAAAGTAAGGACAAACTTTTAGTAACAAATGTTTAAATCCCTACTCAAATGCGATTACCAGTCAGCAGGTAGCTCTGAACAATAGCGTTGGTGCTTGTTGGTCTGTGATCAGGGCCGCATTTAACTTTCTTGGCAATGGCAGTAAAATCCGGCGATGCAACTTTTTATTGAAACTGGGTAATAATTATAATATACAGGGAATTTTTCTTTTTAGTATACATTGTACTTGTAATTGTCTATGTATACTTGTAAGAAGAACGCATCAATTACGCCTATTATGTAGGCAACCAACGATACAGGAAACTAAAAACAACTGAAGCATACAGAAACGTCACTGTAGTTGTAAATTATTTTAGTATGAAAGTTTGGTTCAATTATTATTGTAAAACATTAAATATCAATAACAGAAAACGGAAACTAAAATAAAAACAACAGTTACAACAAGTATTCGAAATGGCCACCTTACACTTCTAAACAATAATCTAAACGGTGTTGAAAACCACGCACAGCATTCGCAAGAAAGTCAGGATTCAATCTATTGCATTCGGTACGTATGCGATCTTTTAATTCATCAATACTTTGTATTGGAATATTTGTATACATTTTTGATTTCAGGTATCCCCAAGCAAAGAAGTCATTGGGCGACAAATCTGCAGAACGCGGAGGCCACGGTATGGTACCGAATCTCCCTATCCAACGTCCTGGAAACCTGTCGTTTAGCATTCTTATAGCATTCGTGGAATGCGGAGGGGCTCCATCCATCTGAAACCCCGGGTCATCGATGTTTAAGTTCTTTATTGACGGAATGATGTCGTTCCTTAATAGCTCTAAAAACTTGGCTCTATTGAGATTACCATGTATAAAATATGGACCGATAAGCTTATTTTCGACTATTCCTAGCCATACGTTAACTTTCCCAGTGTATTGACTGTGAGTTAAGTTTTGTAACAGGCAGTTAGTGCGGGAGCAATATCTAAGGAATAAGAGTAGCAGGATAATGGATAGTGGATAGATGAGGAATTATAATACACACCGAAATTTTTGTGAATTGAGTTCAACATTTATTATGAAAGTTGCTTCATCACTAAAAACTATCTTATTTAAAATGTATTCATGTTCATTCAGCAAATTAAAGAAAGTTTCACAAACGATTGTTCTTTTTTGTTTGTCTTCATCCAATAGTTGTTGGTGATTAGAAAATTTGTACAATTTATATTTAAATTCTATTAGTGTTATAGATACCGAGGTTTTAAAAACATTAAAATGTGAACCTATTTTCTACTATGTGTACTGATACTATGGGGTTTTCTTCAACGTGGCATAAAATATCTAATTTCATTTCTTCGGTTAAAACGTTATTACTTTAAGTTTTTATTTTATGGGAATTTATTACACATCCCTCTGATTTTAACACTTGTTTGTATGGTCCGAATACAAGGAATAGGTCTTCCTGGATATTTTAGTGAAAATAAGTTTCTCACAGTTCTTAAGCTGTTACCATTCTGATACCACTTTAGAATTTCCACTTTTTCGTCTTTACTGTACACGGTTGTATAAAAAACGCAATAAGACACTAAATAAATCCGAATTTTATTTTTTAAAAATTGAAATT